>OU612012.1:45625000-45915000 GCA_914767945.1 Eilema depressum | reverse complement strand
GGCTTCGGCTTCGGCTTCGGCTTCGGCTTCGGCTTCGGCTTCGGCTTCGGCTTCGGCTTCGGCTTCGGCTTCGGCTTCGGCTTCGGCTTCGGCTTCGGCTTCGGCTTCGGCTTCGGCTTCGGCTTCGGCTTCGGCTTCGGCTTCGGCTTCGGCTTCGGCTTCGGCTTCGGCTTCGGCTTCGGCTTCGGCTTCGGCTTCGGCTTCGGCTTCGGCTTCGGCTTCGGCTTCGGCTTCGGCTTCGGCTTCGGCTTCGGCTTCGGCTTCGGCTTCGGCTTCGGCTTCGGCTTCGGCTTCGGCTTCGGCTTCGGCTTCGGCTTCGGCTTCGGCTTCGGCTTCGGCTTCGGCTTCGGCTTCGGCTTCGGCTTCGGCTTCGGCTTCGGCTTCGGCTTCGGCTTCGGCTTCGGCTTCGGCTTCGGCTTCGGCTTCGGCTTCGGCTTCGGCTTCGGCTTCGGCTTCGGCTTCGGCTTCGGCTTCGGCTTCGGCTTCGGCTTCGGCTTCGGCTTCGGCTTCGGCTTCGGCTTCGGCTTCGGCTTCGGCTTCGGCTTCGGCTTCGGCTTCGGCTTCGGCTTCGGCTTCGGCTTCGGCTTCGGCTTCGGCTTCGGCTTCGGCTTCGGCTTCGGCTTCGGCTTCGGCTTCGGCTTCGGCTTCGGCTTCGGCTTCGGCTTCGGCTTCGGCTTCGGCTTCGGCTTCGGCTTCGGCTTCGGCTTCGGCTTCGGCTTCGGCTTCGGCTTCGGCTTCGGCACAGCTGTACACGTGTGACATGGTACGAGTACGTGTCTGTAATCGTAACTCTCTTTTCTTAGATTTTGTCTTCAGCTTCCCATCAGACGAAGTGAAGTCAAAACCTGTACTTGAAAAAGAACTAGCTACCATCAAAAGTAAAAAAAATCCTCCTTCGATATGAACCTAACCCAAATAGTCGGCAGTTACCATCTAGCGGGTATTTATTTGCTATCACATCATCAGTGCGCTGTTATCGACACGGCGAGTTATTACCCCTGAACATTGAACATTAACACGGCGCTGATCAATAAACGTCCTAATCTTTTAATAGGCTGTTAATCCGAGGACCGTATCGCACGAGCGCGGCTACTCGCGACATGCACATCACAGTAAGTGGCCATTTTATTGTCCCGGTTACTCTCACACTGACACGCTCCTGGGCATTTTTATACTACTTAGATCGCAGGCAAGCACACAGCTCATGAAGGAAAGTGGTTTCCGTGGGTTATGGACGAGTGCAACACCAGGGGAGTCACACTCGTGCCACTGACCCTGTAAGGACAGAGAGGACAAGCCTTTGGTCTTCCCACTGACAGCACAAAACCGGTCCAGTGGGCTCTGGCAACCCTACTCACCGCCGGGAACACAGCACGAGGTTATTTAGCCGCGGTCTTCTGAAGAGCGGAGGTACTTCCCCAGTCGGACCGCTCGACTGGGACGGAAATACCGTCGTGTCTCGTGTCCTACCTCCGGGCTGCTCCCATCGCACTTCCTGGTTGCGCTCCTAATAGCACCGACGCGACATGAAGAAAGTGTGACCCACCACCTTCTCACACTGCTGCTCTAGTACTATCGTATTTGTGGCAACACGTAGGTAAATATCTGCGTTCCCTGTAACATTATCAAAATGTTGTATCAGTTGTGCACTGAGCTACTCCTCACCTGGAGCGTGGGTCCTAAGCCGAGCTCTCCTACGAGCACAGCACCTGCTGACTAACGGATGGGGTTCACCCTCGTACGTTGTGTCGCGACACTCGTGACGATAATCACACTAGCTTATGAGCTTGGAGTGTCTATCCCCAAACCTCAGACTAGAATAGACGGAATGCTTAGAGCTAGTCGGTGAAGCCGCCAAAAGCAGTACCATATAGCAATGGGGTACCGCTTGGCTCGCCACTCCTTGTGAGCAGCGAACGAATGCGCACGTCCGATCACTGCTGAACAAAATATTATAAATATGACGTACTTATTGTGTATTGAAAAGGTGTAAAAACACATCAACAATTCATAGAAATAATACTGGATTATCGTTTCATAAGTAGATAACAATTTCATAATAGATTTCATAACATTTTTCTAAATAATTTAATTGCACAAACTAGGAACACAAAACCTCCGCCATATTCTACAGTGTTGCCATAATTTTTTTATCATTTCCATAAAATATTTTGCAGTATTTGTGGGAATTTGTAAAGTACTGAGTAAAAAAAACAGTATCATAAATGTTGACAAGCTTGATGTTTCTAATCATCATCATCATCATCAACATCATTCTTGCCTTAGTCCCGAACTCCCGATCACATCTGTGTCTGCAATCTACTTAATATGTGGCTTGGTTTTTTCGGCAATCTTGGGAGGGACTGCAATCTGACCTCCCAGCTTGAGTTCTGATTAGTGGCCAACCACTGACAGAGATATTCAGGTTACCAACATAGGCCTCAGTCTTAACTGACGTTTTACGTGCCGTCCGAGGCACTGAAGCGCTCAGATGAAATACAACTTAGGTCACCCATCCAAATTACAATCGCGTCTATGTAGCTTAACCCACTGGTCGTTTAGTGAAAAGTGAGCGCACTTGGCCACGAGCACTTCAACACCGTTGTTGTGTGTTGTGATACTGTTGTTTATCCTTTAGAATCTAAAGTGTTCATTCACATGCCTATTTCCTTCCGCGGTAGGCAGAGACATCAGCTCGCCATTCTAATAATCATTTTAGTAGTCTGGCCAATATGGTCAGGAGTGATTATGTCGAACTCGAACCCACTAAAAACGCACGCCGTCGCGGGTATTTTTACTAATTATTTTTAGGCAATCTTACACCCCAGTAGGGGTGTAAGATTGCCTAGGGAATATTGCGCGCTCCCCGGCACACCCTGGGCCATCTACAATTTTAAGATGGCCCCTCAGGAGCGGGAAGCATGGTGCCCCTATCGAATCCCGGCAAGGAGGAGGCGGGCGTGAAGGGGTGACAGGCGGCCACACCTGTAATCCTCACGCTGGCGCTCGGTGACCAGCCCTCACCTTGCCTGCTCTCCCCTGTGCCCTCTGACAGTCAGAGGGACATGTGAGAAGCCTCTGAGCAGCCCTCTACACTCAGAGCCGCCCCCGTTGCGGTAGGTATTTACCGTAGGCGGCAGGGCCTCCCCTGGGTGTCACATGGTGTTTCGTATGTAGGTTCCGACCCCTCATTCGGATCTTGTACCCGTTGCATCTTCTGTTCAGCTGACCCTCCCTGTCTTCACTCGTGACATACTTCGAACGCCCGCACCTGTTGTACCCTTTTAGCCCATGCCCGTTTTTAAATAGTTTTCAAATAATGTATGGCAATCTAGCGGATTTATTGTCATTTTTATAATTTCGTGATATCTTTCGAATAAGTAGAACGTCCGATTTCAATCATTCAAAATGTAATCAACACGTATTTAAACAATCTTTAATAGCAAATAATTTATCTATAACTATAAGAAATAATTCAAAAGTATAGATTCCGTGGTCTGACTTTGAGCGGCATTTCTGTTGAATTTATTTCGCCTTAATATTTTTTCATATTGCGATAACTTTTGATCTACAATAAATGTGCAACGTATCTAAAACGTATTTAGTTGGTTAAGGAATAATACTGTATTGTTAAAAATAGCTTCGAAAAAGACACTTTTTTTTTGTAATTCGTAAAAGATAAAAATGGTTACTGTGGGCTACCCTTATTAGATAGACATTATGCTATTGCGGACTTTAATATAAACCTTTTTAAATTATACATTTCCACAGTTGTTACATCATTTTGTTATAATCACTACATAATTATAAAACAAAGTCGCTGTCGCCGTCTGTCCGTCCCTATGTATGCTTAAATCTCCAAAACTACGCAACGGATTTTGAAGCGGTTTTTTTAAAAGATAGGGTGATTCAAGAGGAAGGTTTATAATGTAATAAGGGTGATTCTCCGAACCCTAAATTTTCGATGTCTGGAGGTTTATTTTCGTAACTAACTGACAAATCAGCCTGCAATTAATTTTAAAACATACCTCAGAGCGGAAACACACGATGCGTTGCGGCGGCGGCGCGACGCCGGAGCGGTGTCGCTGCGTCGTTTTACATAGAAATATCTGTAGCATGTCACACGATGCGCTGCGTCGCCGCACCGGACTTGCAACCACCGAGACGAGGCGGGGAGGGGTGAATGCGTTGCGACGCCGGAGCGGCACCGCTCCGGCGCGCGCCGCACCGCCACCGCGTAGTTGTTTATGATTTATAGACCGGGCGCTAGAGGTATGAGTATGCAAAATGTGAGTACCGAATTTCGCCAACGGATTTAAGTGAAGAAAAGGTCCAAGAATGATAATGTGGATCTTGCCGGTCTATTTTCTGGTCCATTTTTTTTACCCCCTCTTGTCTTATTCGTAAAGGAAATGTACCTACTCAATAGTAGGTACATGATATAAAATCATTTTAATGAATATTTCCGTTATAATTTATAGTTTGTTCTAATGGTAAAAGTGAGGATGGATTCTTAAATAGGTACATAATAAAAAAAAAATGAAAATAAAAGTAATATTTAAAAAAAAAAGTTATTCGAACAACCAGCGAATTCAAGCATAAATTTTCTCAAAGTAGGTAAAAAATACTTATTTTTAATTTTGACATTTGTTATTGATGCATTTACATAATGAAATACAAACCAATTCAGATTTATTGCAATTACAAGACCTTGTGTGCGACAATTTACAGTTCATTTACATGGGGGGAATTAATAACTCTGGTAAAGACGGCTTGTATAGTCATTTTGTCGTGGACGTAAGTCACTGTTGAGCTTTTCGTAAAAGTGTACTTTTATATATGCCTAGGTAGGTACCTATCTATATTTTGTAGCATTAATGATACTAATGTTGTCAGCAATCTGTTATTATATTTAATCATCGATATATATTATATTAGCTTTTGCCCGCGGCTCCGCCCGCGTGGATGTCGGTTATCGCGACCAAACATAGCCTATGTCCTTTCTCAAGGTCTAATCTACCCCTATACTAAATTTCATCAAAATCGGTTCAGTGGTTAAGGCGTGAAAGCGTGACTGACAGACAGACAGTTACTTTCGCATTTATAATATTAGTATGGAAATATGGATTCAGGGTTAGCAGTCGGCAGCACGAGTGTGATGCCCCTGGTGTTGCATACGTCCATAGGCCACGGTGACCACTTCCCATCAGATGGGCCGTGTGCTTGTTTGCCACCTAAGTAGTATAAAATAAAAATGGATACAAAAACACGACTTAATAAAGCAACTTCTTTACGTCAATAGATGTAGAAACACACTAAACGCATACGCGCGCTATGCTTACTTTAAGGGCGCAGAGGGGATGTGAAGGGAGCGGGAAGGGACCATCACACCCGGCGGCAAGATTTCTTTGTCATTATTTAGAGGATCAGGTATAAGAATCCGGTCATAGTTGCCGTCACTCGGATTTTGCATACTCAACTACCTCTAGCGCTTGCTATTAACAGACATTACAACGCAGCTGGGGCGCACGCGGCGCCGCTGCGTCATAACAACGCAGCGGCGTCGCACCGCTCGTGTGCCCGCTACTGCGGCGAAATTTCTGCGGTGCGTCGCCGCAACGCATCGTGTGTTTCCGCTCTCAGACTATTACCTATCTTGCACAAGTTATTTTTTTTTAATAATAGTTTTTTTACTATTAAAAAAAAAAAAAATTAATCGTTCTTCTGACTAATATGGTGTGTCCGTAACCCAGTTTCTTGAACATTAGTAACAATAACATTTTTTCTTATTCATAAATCGATGTGAATTATTTTTATTACGAGAGAATATTAGTTATTTCTTTGGACAAAAAATAATGGTACTGATATTTACGATAGCTTATTAATAAATAAAAAAATTGTGAGTGTCCGGCGCAAAAGTCTGATTCATATTCGCGCGCTTCACTCGAACGTACCTCGCCAAGTAAGAAACACTAAGCGATCATTTCCCGCGCTGGTGGTAGCCAGGGGCTTGGCTGACGTGGTCACAACGACGTGACGTGTGGCTGGTTCGTGTTATCGCGGAGATATAAACATAAATATACGATTCATATGGCTTTGGTACACCTGTGTTTCTGATTACTATGTTCGTTTTTATAATCAAGTTGAATGGTTTTCAAACTTGAATCTGCGGGAAATATAATGCAAGTGGGGAAAAGAAACCTATTTATAAATAACAATCCTTAATTGTATGCGTGTGGTGATTCATCGATGTTAATGGGCAAAATTCTGATTGATATGTGTCTGATTCATATGGTAAAAATATATAATATTAATCAGAATGTCACACATATTGTTAATGAAACGTTACATTGGTGGCACGTTACGCCTGTGACATGTCATCTAGTATGCGCCTAATATTATTTACATGTGTCTAAGAACAGTAGCTGTAAATTTCGCAGCAGTCCTAATAATGTCAAAGGGTTTTCATGTCTACCGACTACTAAATTTTCGATAGTTAAACTATAACTCAAATTTAATTTCTGGTTTTTATATTACAGTACACAAAAATGCCACCAGTAGATACTATTTATGGAAGAAAAAAGAGAGAAAAAAATAATTGCAGAACGTATTCGCATGGAAAACATACGAAAAGATCCAGTTAAGTATGCTTTATGGCGAGTGAAAATGCGAGCACGTTCATAATAAAAATACTTATGATACTTAATTGATATTGTCAAATGCCATATCATGCTCTTAACTAGATTTAAGTTTTTATGAAACGAGAAGTACAACGCTTATTAAAAAAATAATTAAAAGTGTGATAATTGATATTGTCAAGTGCCATATTATGCTGTACATGACTAGATTTAGGTGTTATGATAATCATCGTGACCATTTACTGTGATTTTAACAAATAATTGACAGATTTTTCTAACTATAATTTCATTTTTTTCCTAATTCTGGTTCATATGGCCCTAAAAATTTTAAAGTTAATTATCTCGAAAACCATTTTATCAAAAAGTGTGCCTTTTTCAGACATTGTATCTTAGCTTATCATCTTTGGTAAAAAAATGTTTTTGAAGCTTAAATGTGAAAAAAAAATTGGCCATATGAATCAGACAAAGAATATTCCTTAAAGTACAAGGATGGTTCTTAGAAAGAGAATTCTTTTAAAAAAAGCATCGACTGTTAGGCTGTTCGAAGTTCGCGGGGTCAGCTAGTATTCAATAGTTTTAGCAGCGCACGCGTTGTAAGGAATTTTTAGGTCATTTTTCCAATGCTGGCCAAAGAATACAAATATGATATTCCGTTAGTGGGACAGTAGTCCCTCAGCTTTGACGCCATAATAAAAAATGCTAATGAGGACAAGTTCTAACGTAATAACATACTCGTATTCTTTGGCCGGCACTTTTAATTTTGGACCTAAATAAATGGACGAAAAACAACGGTGTGCAAAATGGGGTTTATTTTTTATTAGTTTTATTAACTATTATTTTAATATAGAACAATGTTTTTCATTCATTTTTAATAATTTGTATCATAAAAAATGTATGTTTCCAAGATATTTGAACTCAAATTAAACCGAGAGCAGTGGTCCTTCAGCTTTGACGCCGTAGTAAAAAATGCTAATGAGGACAAGCTCTAACGGAATTTCATATTTGTATTCTTTGGCCGGTACTTTCCATTATGGATGTACGATTTGTACTAGGAACCTCAGGCTGGTCAGGGGTAGTATGGAAGGAGTAAGGAATCAAAAAAGAAACACGTATGCGTTAGGTTAGGGAAGGATATAATAAACAGAATTGCACTTTGAACATATATATACCACGGCGCATCTCGCTCCTAGCGCGATGCAGAAATAACAAACAGCGCCATCTAGTGCCAAGCAAGATAATTAAACTCTAGAAACAAAACATGCTTAGTTGCTAAAGCCATTGGCTTTAACATACCGCCCGCCATGGACATATTGAAAAAACTATGTCCTTAACTTTAAAGGAAACAAATATCCAAATGATCAAAAAAAAAACACTTATAAGTCTAAGTCTAAATTTGAACATAAATATCGACTAGTCAATCGACAAGACAAGTCAGATCCAACCTGAACTCTGCAGCCAGGTAAATATAAATTGTGAACATGTAAATAACTGTAACTATTCTGTAAGTACAACAAACTATAAAGACAACTCCAAAAAATCTTAATCAATCTATGGCAATTTAACAAAAATAAAGTGCAAAACTTAATTCTAAATCACACAATCAGTCATTTACCGGTATTATACACAGCTTTTAAGTCGGTCTCTTAACCACAGAACCTTTGGTTTTGACTGTGACTACCCGCGTGATGCCATCAGAACCCGCATGTTTTTCTACTACACGGCCTAGCATCCACCGGCTTGGAGGTAAGTCATCTTCTTTAATTAAGACCAAATCCCCTACACTTGGTTCTGGTGTTTTGTACGCCCATTTGTACCGATGTAACAGACTAGTTAAGTACTCTTGCGACCATCGTCGCCAGAAACCTTGAACCATCTTCTGTACCATTTGCCACCGAGTAAGTGTACTAACATTATTTGACTCGTAGTTTGTCCCAGGGACTACCACTAACGGTTCCCCGATCAAAAAATGTCCCGGCGTCAAGGGCTCTGGCTCACCCGGATCTTCAGTGTTCACCACCATCATAGGCCTTGAATTCAGGCAAGCCTCTACCTGACTAAGGAACGTGGTCATTTCCTCGAAGGTTAGCGTTGAATCTCCGACTACTCTTTTGATATGAAACTTGGTGGACTTGACGCCCGCTTCCCACAGCCCACCAAAGTTTGGTGAGTGGGGGGGTATGAAATGCCACTCGGTCCCACCAATTTCCAGGTTTTCTGCAATGGACTGTTGGATGTCCGCTAACTCTTTGAGTTCCTTTGCCGCACCCACAAAATTTGTGCCGTTATCGCTCCATATATGTGCACAATGACCTCGTCTTGCCACAAAACGACGGAATGCAGCAATGAATCCTTGAGTCGTCATGTCACTTACGACTTCGAGATGAATGGCTCGCGTGACCATACATACGAAGAGACAAATATACCCCTTGTATGATTTGGGGCCGCGGCCTTTTGTCATTCTAATATTTATGGGTCCCGCATAGTCGACACCAGTATTTAGAAAAGGTCTGGCTGGTGTGACTCGAACTGATGGTAATGAACCCATAAACTGATTTTTGACCTCAGCACGACACTTTGCACATACCACACATTTGCGTACGTACTGCCTTACTAGGCCCTTTACCCCTAAAATCCAGTACGCAGTACGCAAATAGCACATCATGAGCTGTGGCCCACCATGCAAAGTCTTGTCATGTGCATCTGCCACTAACAAATGCGTCAGATGAGAGTTGTGGGGCATCACAATTGGATGCTTTGTATTTTCATCTAGCTGAGCGCCATCAAGCCGTCCTCCAACTCTCAACACACCCTTTGCGTCTAGGTAAGGTGTCAGTGACTTAATTTTGCTGTCCTTGAATTTCACGCAATTCCTTTCCTGCAACTCACCTATCTCAATGCCAAACTCTTCGCTTTGGCACTTCTTTATGCAGCAGGTTAATGCATCCTGTATTTCAACCATCTTGAGATGCCTTGGCCGAGGCGTGTCCTTCTTATAATGCAGAAAGCGTCTGCAGTACGCAACCACTTTCAGCAGCTTGCGAAGTACCGAATATTTCCTCCACCATTGATCTGACGAGTTTGTCTCCACAGCACCCAGGTGTGCCTTTACGGGAGATTGTTCTATATCTGTTTTCAGGTCCTTTGGCTTGCTGTATACAATTGTCGACTCTTTTAGAAAATTTGGCCCAGTGAACCACAACGTGTTACCAGCTAGATTTGCTGGCTGAACTCCGCGCGAAGCGCAGTCCGCTGGGTTATCCTTTGTGGATACGTGTGCCCACTGACACGCATCTAAATGGCTCAGTATATCTGAGACGCGATTGGCCACGAAGGTCTTCCAATGGCTGGGGTGTTTGTTGAGCCAAGCTAATACTATGGTTGAGTCAGTCCATGCATGAACGTGATCTTTTGGGATTTTCAGGACGGCAGCCATTTCCCCCAACAATTGTGTGAGTATGGATGCACCACACAATTCCAACCTAGGAATGCTCCGTTGCTTTATTGGTGCCACCTTTGTCTTAGCTGTAAGTAGTGCCACGTGAACTTCACCCTCCTTTGAGACAACGCGCGTGTAAACTACTGCTGCGTAGGCCATCTTCGAGGCGTCTGAAAATCCATGCAGTTCAACCACTGCATCATCGTTCCTCGTGTGCAACCATCTGGGGATTGTACAGTCCGACAGCTGAACAAGATCTGAATGGTAAGTTTTCCACTCTCTTAATAGTTCTTCCGGAACTTCTTCGTCCCATCCTATACCAGATAGCCACAATTTCTGGATGAAGATCTTTGCCAGTATCACGACAGGTGCTATCCAGCCTAAAGGATCAAAAAGTCGTGCAATCTCTGATATGACACTCCTTTTAGTTTCAGGTCCAGTCGTCGATGGTGGCAGCTTCACCGTGTACTTCATATCGTCGTGATCCAGCTCCCAGGTGAGTCCTAGAATCTTTATTGTTTCATCTAGTTTGATCTCTCTGTCTTTCTTCTCTTCTTCCTTTGATAAATCTTCTTGATTTACTTGTCCTTTACTTTCATACTCTTTTTCTTTTTCAGTGATCATCTTTAGCAGGTATTTATCGTTGCTATTCCATTTTTGAAGCTCGAAACCTCCCTTTTTCAGCAACTCACACGTTTGTTGGTGCACTTCCACGCCTTCTTCGACAGTCTGACAACCGGTAAGTAAGTCGTCCATATAGAACGAGTCCAAGACTCGTTCCTTTGCAAGCAGGTATTGATCTCCTTCGTCGTAAGCTACCTGTTGCAACGCTCTGACTGCCTGATAAGGCGCTGAAGCTGTACCGAAAGTCACGGTGAGGAGTTCGTAGTCTTTAATCTCTTCTCCAGGATGATCCCTCCAAACAATCCTTTGGAAGGACTGATCTTCTTCAGCTACGCGAACTTGACGATACATTTTAATTATATCGGCTACTAACCCGATTGGATGAACTCGCCATCTTAAAATCGTGTGTCTCAACTCGGGCTGTAGTGTCGGTCCAATCATCAGCGTATCGTTTAACGATACTCCCTTGTTGTTCTTGCAGGAAGCATCGAAAACCACTCGCACCTTGGTGGTGGTTTTGTCCTCTCTGACTACGGCGTGATGAGGTAAGTACACCGCAACTTCTTTCTTTTTGTCCTCCTTTTCCACAGGCTTCATGTGATTTAATTGCTGATACTCTTTTATAACCTCTGTGTACTTATGTTTAAGATCAGTATCTCGTTTGAACTTCCTTTCCAGCCCCTTGAATCTTTTCAACGCGATGTCTCGGGAACCTCCCACACATGGCGGTTCAGTCTCTCGAAATGGGAGTCTGATAACGTAACGTCCACTTGCATCACGCTGTGTGGTGGCTTTGAACAATTCTTCACATCGCCGTTCTTCCTCGGTAAACATTTTCTCCAAGGATACTGACGGTTCTTCAATTTCCCAAAATTTTCGAAGAAGGTCATCCTCGAAAACGTGAGTATGCATAACCGTTATTGATCTGGGACTTTGATCTGACTTGCGGCTTGACATTACAAGACCGGAAATGATCCACCCAAAGGAAGTATTTTGTGCGATCAGTGTTTGTGATGGAGATCGTTTCACGCCTTCCCTTAGAATCTGACTATAGACTTCTGCGCCTAACAAAAGATCGATTTTGTTGGGCGTGTTGAACTGTGGATCTGCTAGTGGAATATCTTTGATCTCTAACCAATCGGTTGGGTTTACCTTCCTATTCGGAAGATATGAAGTAATGCTCTTCAATACATATGCATGAATCTTTAGACTGATATTGGGATCGGCTCGTGATTGAACTAATATCGCATACCTCGGACAACAAAGGCGTATATACACATACGCGTTTTTTTTTTTATTTCACCAATCGATGTAAAATACTTCGACACATGTTCTATATTTTTTTCGTAATTTTCCTTACAAAAGCCATAAAAATATGTTAAAAAAATACAAAAGCTACTTCCTTAAGAAATATCATAATTAACTGGCAAAAAAAACGTAAATATAGTTGCTCGATGCATAATTTATTTAAACCATTAACATTATGTACGTAATCGCAATCCAGTCTTTATTGCTCCAGTCAAATTAAAAGATGTGCCCTCGTAAGTTACTTACTCCTTTATTGCACGGTATATTTTCGAATAACTTTTTCGTAACTTCACTTAAGCGTCACTGTTAAACTTATTCTGGAACGTATGTGTACTCAATCCTTAATAATTTTATAGATTATTTCACAAGTCACTTACTGCTTCCTGCAGGATACCTTCCTTACCAATAACTATTCTTAATCATACTTACAGAAAAATGTGAATGTTAAAGTTCAAACGTAAGTATGTTTACGTATGCATAGACAGCGAGTCCAGGTCATAATTTCGAAATAATCTGACCGACCGTCAAAATTCCGAACGCTCATTTCGCCGATGATGAATTCAACGAATGGTTGTATGGCCGACTGTTAAAACTCCGAATGGTCATTTCGCCGGTGATCAGTTTTACGAATGATTGTATGATCGACTGTTAAAACTTCGAATGCTCATTACGCCGATGATGAATTTTATGATTATTTTATTATTTATTATTAAAACAAACCATTTAGCAAACCAATATCAAAATAATGTGGAATTTGCACATAAATTGCGCCACCTAGAAGCACTTGCATTCCTCGAACCAACAGAGATTCCTGCAGCCTACAATATGCTTATGGAAAAGGTTTTTCCAGAGCAAGCATCAGAACAGAACTCGTGTCATGGTTTTCTAAATACTATGTACAAGGTGTTCAAGCGTTATAGCGCCCCCGAAAGAGTATACTAGCAACGAGTGGAGCCACGGTATACACCACTATGTGCATTACGTCAGGCGCTGCGTCCTGTCGGTAGATTATAATTATTTATTGTAAGTTTTAAAAATTATAGTTAATGACTGTTGAGCTTTCGCACGATAAAGAAGTCTTATTAGCATTTCCGAATTTTATTTATCCAACATTAAATCCATTTTCGTACATGGTCCTAACGAACCGGATATTCTGGAAGATTAGCGGAAGTGGATATAGCAATATAAGGATTAAGGATCTGAACCAGGATTATGTTCGGATTCCAGGATTAGGATTAAGTTCAAGAAAGACGAAGTTCGTGGTGTAAAGCAATTATTTATGATAATTTAATATCTTCACCCAACACTCAGGTAACATATTATCTAATTATAGCTTACCATTAACGTACAGTGTTAGAGTAAAATCATCAGGTACCTACTTACATTGTAATTAGTATTTTTTTCATCAGCATTTAATATTTAGTAAATCATACTGAATATAGTATAGTTAGCTTACTTGCTACATTATTTAACTAAATTTATATAAAGCTGTAACTAATTTACATCATTAACTGTGATTGTTAATAGGTAGTTAGGTATCTTGACACAGGTGGTACATTCGAGTGTTCGATATTAATAATTGCAAGTCATTCAATTTCAATTCAATTTAATATAGTTATTAGTTCAGGATTTTATTATTGTACCTATTCATTAAAATATATATGTAATAAATGTATTATTTGAAAGTAAAAAGATCTACAAATTAATTTAATATAGGTAGTCTTTTATAATATTGTGTAATTTTATAGTAAATTAATACAAGTAGTACTATAGGTATATTGTAAGTCCTAAGTACCTACATATACCCTTGTCAATTAAATAAGAGGAATCATATCATATTGCTATAAAAGTAACTTTCTGTAAGCTTTAGTCAAGTGTAGGTATTCATCGAAAACTTTATTGTTCCGGTAATATAAGCATTAGTTGTTAATTGTATCATTGTATCAATTCTAGGTTGACGACACCTGCTTCCCAGTATGGCCGAGGAAAAGGAGTTAGTTAAAACGCGAGGTAGCTACAAGGGTCGATTGACCACCTTCGTTCACTTCCTGGACTCACTTCAGGACAAAGAGTTGTCAAGTTGCGATGTTTCGGAACTACAGTTGCGTATGGACAAGCTTGAGTCGGTGTATGAGCGATACGATGAGGTACAGTTGCGCCTAGAATGTCTTGTTGAGGATGTAAAATTACAATATGCTGAACGTTCTGACTTCGAGTCTATTTATTACAAGTCCTTGTCCAGAGCGCAAAGTATGCTTGTTAGTTTTAATACCGAGAATAAATCGATGCAGAGTTGTAAAAGCACTCGTACTGGTATGAACACACGAGTCAAATTACCTACCATTCAGTTACCTAAGTTTAGCGGATCATATGATAATTGGTTAGAGTTTCGTGACACCTATACTAGCCTGATTCACTTTAATGATGACATTGATGTAGTTAGCAAATTCCACTACTTAAGAGCATCTCTTGAGGGTACTGCTGCCGTAGTTATAAAAAGTATTGAGTTTTCTTCGAGTAATTACGCCGTAGCCTGGAGTTTATTGTGTGATCGATTTGACAACAAACGACTATTAGTAACTAATCACGTAAATTCGTTATTAAATATTGAGTCTATTCATAAGGAGTCTTCTGTTGCATTGAAGAATTTAATCGATAAATTAAATAAAGACTTGCGAGCTTTGACATCGTTAGGAGAACCTGTCAACCAGTGGGATACACTTTTAATTTGTATTATCACTCCGAAGGTTGATCAAAAAACCTTTCGTGAGTGGGAGGAATACAAAGGCAGGTTAGACAAGGACAGCCCGATTACGTTTGCTGTATTTCTACAGTTCTTACGTGGCCGAGCCGATCTCATAGAAACGTTAGAGTCATCACGTCAACATTATTCACAGACATCTAAATCAGAACCTAAGTTAAAGTCTATGATAGCTACGCAGTCTTCTAGCAGTTCTTCTACTCATTCAGTTCCGAAAGTATGTCCTAAATGTAATAGTCTCGATCACACATTGAATAATTGTCAACAGTTTCTCGCATTAAACACTCACGCTCGTATCAAGTTACTACCTAGCTATAAAGTGTGCTACAATTGTCTTCACTCGGGTCACTACGCTAACAAGTGTAAAAAACCGGGTTGTCAACACTGCAAACGTAGACATCACACACTTATTCACACAAATAATAATACATGCACTATTCCGAATACACATATAGATGATTCTCCTCCTGATACGACTACTAACTTTCATTCATCTGTTCCGTCTGCCAATACGAGCACAGCTAACGTAGCTTTATCAGCTACCATTGCGTCTGTCCGTGGTCATAAGCAGCGAGATGTGTTGTTGTCTACTGCCTTGATCAAACTGCGCGACCATGATAACGGTGTCCATTTAGTTCGCGCCATTCTAGACAGTGCGAGCACGTCGTCATTCATAACAGATCGGTTATGCAAAAGACTAAATTTACTAACTAGCCCGGTAAGTAAATCTATACTTGGCATAAACAATGTCACGTCGCGCGTAGGCAAAGTATGTCGAGTAAAGCTGACGTCATTACAAGACGACTTTGAATTCAACCTTAATTGTTTTGTTTTGCCATATATTACGAGCAACGTACCGTGCCGTGAAATAAATATTAGTGATTTCGAACTACCCTCGAATATCACTCTAGCTGATCCCAAGTTTTACAAGCCTGGAGATATTGATATTCTCATAGGTGCTGATCTGTTTTGGAATTTGTTGGGATCTCAAAGAATAAAGTTAGGTACTGGGAAGCCAGTATATTGTGTGAAACCCGTTTAGGATGGATAGTTTCTGGCCCAGTTACGCAGAACTATTCATCACTACCCTCCCATGATTTAAAATGTAATATTTCTGTCGATAATAATGGTGAGTGGGTAAATCATAAGGCTGCACACTGTTCACATTATTTAGTACCTAAATGGAAACGTAAACGTCGACACGAGTATCGTTTAATGACGTTCAGTGTTTAGGATCGGAACCACTACCACTACTCATGCTTTACGTTCCACAGGTTATGTTTTAATAGGTACCTATCCATTCATTCAAGTAGGAAAACCTGTTCTACATCTGAATATTTATCTATTTATCTATTACAGTCCATACATCATTATTTAACAAACCTATTATTTAATTTGAGCAAAATTTTGCTATTATAAATGTGTCAGGTACTATCGTATGAAGGGTAAGGTGGTAGCCCCACTGATGGGCAACTTACCACGTGAGCGTCTCCGTCCCGGTTATCCTTTTGAGACTACGGGCGTTGGTTACGCAGGCCCTATTACGTGTGCCAGCCGTCAGGGTCGTGGATGCAGGCTAGTAAAGGTGTATGTCGTAATTTATTTGGTTTACAACCAAGGCTATCCAGTTAGAGCTTGTTGGTGATTTAACAAGTACCTAATAATTATTTGCTAGCTTTGTATCGATTTCGATCTCGAAGAGCAAGCCCGTTGAGATTTTTTCGGACTACGGTACCTCATTGTCGGTGTTTGTACCTAATGCTATAAGTTTTAATCTCGATTAATTTGTCCTTGAGTGAACGTACGGCGAGCGATGGTGTTCGGTCTCACTTTGTACCCACTTACACCCCGCATTGTGGTGGTCACTGGGTGGCAGGTGTTAAGTCAACAAAGTACCACCTACAAGGAGTGTTGGGAAATTGTGATATTAGGTAATTTTGAAGAGCTTTACACCACACTGACGAAGATTGAAGCCATTTCGACTCGTTGACTGACGCCGTCATCCTCGGATCTAGCAGATCACCCCCACTTGGCCCACTTACGCCAGTTTCACTTCCTCATTGGACGCCCATTACTTCTTTACCGCAGCCTGCCTGACTACCGCGATAATTCTTCTGAATGTACAACTCCGGGAACATTTTGGTACAGATGGAGCAACGAATATGTTGCAGAATTGCAGGTGCGGACTAAATGGCGTTCAGGAAACCCCGCTACAGACGTGTTGAAACTGAACACATCTGCTGGAGTTGTTCGGCGAGTATTCAAGAGGATCTGTCCATTGCCTATATCGTCGGAGTCTGGTTGAAACCGGTGTTTCAACGCCCGGGGGCATGTTCAAGCGTTATAGCGCCCCCGAAAGAGTATACTAGCAACGAGTGGAGCCACGGTATACACCACTATGTGCATTACGTCAGGCGCTGCGTCCTGTCGGTAGATTATAATTATTTATTGTAAGTTTTAAAAATTATAGTTAATGACTGTTGAGCTTTCGCACGATAAAGAAGTCTTATTAGCATTTCCGAATTTTATTTATCCAACATTAAATCCATTTTCGTACAAAGGATCAGTGAGTAAAGTCAGTTCAACAGATTTAAAATTAGTACTTACAAACAAACCACCCGTTTTCCACCCCAAAATGTGGACTGTTTATGAAAGCCGTCTGTATTCAGTTCCACAAACCCAAAACGCCTTGGAAACCTGGCATGAACGATGGTCTACGTTATTAAATCGAAAAAAAATGGAATCTATTTATAACGATAGAAGAGTTTCGAAAGAAACAAATACACACCAGGACTGTGATTGAACAGATTTCTTCCTCACAAGTTATACCAAAAAGAAGACGGATCCAGTATCAAATGCATAAAGAACGATTAGACCGACACCTCACTCGTAAAAGTGATATGGATCTTCTTGATTTACTGAGCCCACATCTGCCATATTATTAAACGATAATGCAATATTTTTATGTCTACCGTAAGAAAAGATAAAAAAAAATTGGTTATGTTCTGTTCAGTTGATTAGTCTTATTATACTACACACTGTAGCTATTTAAGATTTATTTTTATTAAACGAGAGAAATGAAAAAAGAAAGAAAAACTTTTTTTAATATGTAATTAAATTAAAAATAAAGATTTTTCTTCATTTTCTAAGGATTTATTTGTAGAATTAACAAACCTATTATCCCTCTAAACCAATTATCATAATTATAATATTTTACCACAAATAATCATAAAATTCATCATCGGCGTAATGAGCATTCGAAGTTTCAACAGTCGATCATACAATCATTCGTAAAACTGATCATCGGCGAAATGACCATTCGGAATCTTATCAGTCGATCATACAACCATTCGTAAAACTGATCATCGGCGAAATGACCATTCGGAGTTTTAACAGTCGGCCCATACTAACCATTCGTTGAATTCATCATCGGCGAAATGAGCGTTCGGAATTTTGACGGTCGGCCAGATTATTTCGAAATTATAACCTGGACTCTAATAATATGGCAGATGTGGGCCAATCCACTCAGAAAATCAAGAAAATCCATATCAATTTTACGAGGGAGGTGTCGGTCTAATCGTTCTTTATGCATTTGATACTGGATCCGTCTTCTTTTTGGTATAAGTTGTGAGGAAGAAAACAGTTCAATCTCAGTCCTGGTGTGTATTTGTTCCTTTCGAAACTATTCTATCGTTTTATATAGATTCCATTTTTTTCGATTTAATAACGTAGACCATCATTCATGCCAGGTTTCCAAGGCGTTTTGGGTTTGTGGAACTGAATACAGACGGCTGTCATAAAAAGTCCACATTTTGGGGTGGAAAACGGGTGGTTTGTTTGTAAGTACTAATTTTAAATCTGTTGAACTGACTTTACTCACTGATCCTTGTACATAGTATTTACAAAACCATGACATGAGTTCTGATGCTTGCTCTGGAAAAACCTTTTCCATAGGCATATTGTAGGCTGCAGGAATCTCTGTTGGTTCGAAGAATGCAAGTGCTTCTAGGTGGCGCAATTTATGTGCAAATTCCACATTATTTTGATATTGATTTGCCAGGTTTTAATAATAAATAATAAAATAATCATAAAATTCATCATCGGCGTAATGAGCATTCGAAGTTTTAACAGTCGATCATACAATCATTCGTAAAACTGATCACCGGCGAAATGACCATTCGGAGTTTTAACAGTCGATCATACAACCATTCGTAAAACTGATCATCGGCAAAATGACCATTCGGAGTTTTAACAGTCGGCCATACAACCATTCGTTGAATTCATCATCGGCGAAATGAGCGTTCGGAATTTTGACGGTCGGCCAGATTATTTCGAAATTATGACCTGGACTCACCAAAGTTTTAAAGACCGTTGCGTGCCATTCTGATTTTATTATTGTTTAAATATAGCTATGGTTGTGAAAATATAATCTTCTTCTTCCTCTTAGCGTTAATTCCCAGTCGCATCCGAAGCTTTCAGCTCGGAGTCTGGGGTCCGCTTTTTGCCAGCCTTAACTACGGATTTGGCTAGAAATTGTGAAAATATAATATTAAGAATTAATATTTTTCGTTTTGGAACTTTCATAGATGTAAGAAATTGCTATAGTTAGCAAAATAAGTACAAAATTAAGGATTATTAAAAAAAAATACATAATCTCGTTTTATTCCTGCAATTAATCACCAAACTCTTTTTGATATATTGTACAGTAGTTGTAAAATCATAACAAATTAGATACCCACAATTCTCAAATTAAAAAGTAAAGTTATTTTTTGTTATTAGGAAAATATATGAAAATATGTATTACTCTGTAAAATATTTCTTCGTGCAATAAATAAGTGTGTCACATACAATATAAAATCTAAATAAATTATCACTGCAATATACACTTACATAAACTTACTCGTTATTTATTTTCAAAAATAAACGTGCTATAAGTACTTAAAACTAAAAGCTCCGAGGTTGTATCTCGCGGAAAAACTAGCAATAAAAGCGTTTGTATACATAAGATCCATGTTTTGTTTATACCTGAACAGCAAAAAAGGCGTATGTTTATTTACCAACAGTTACTTAAGGAAAACCCTAATACAATAAATAGGTAATTGTTAATTTTCCCTGTACTATGAAAACAGTAAATATATCTATAATTTCAGTAAATAAATATTAAAGAGCTCATTTAGAGGCTTCTTATGATATATGATACAAAGTACTGTCATTATTAGTTCAGGCAATATTCCAGAAACAAACTGTTTTTTGGCTCTCCTGTAAAGTTGGTGTTTTCCAGATACGCCTTTGTTGTCCGAGGTATGCGATATAGCGACCATACTTTTAGACAGAATTGTCTTGTCACTGCCTAATCCCGATATTAACCCTCTAACTGGATGTCTTTTTAGCCTCAACAGTTGTGCCGCGTCTTCGGTGATGAAAGACGCCTGTGAGCCCTGATCTAATAAAGCACGGACGACCTTGAAGTCGCCTGATCTCGACTCAGCATTTACTAGCGCCGTGGCTAGTAAAACTTGTCTTTGTTCTAAGTGCTGACCGGTAGATAGACATGCAGTCACAGTTTCTGTTTTAGGAGAATCGCCTGAACCTCCTGCTTTGGAACCATCATTCGATGGTAGTGGTTTGCCCTGCTGAACTTTGGCTCCCTGAACATTCTCATTTGTTTTTGGATGTAGCAAAGAGTGATGTCGTTTTTTGCAAATACGACATGTGGTTTTTTTATCGCATTGCCTTATCATGTGATTCGCGCCTAGACAATTGTAGCACATTTTGTTCTGGGTGACAAACTCCTGACGTTTGTCTACACTTAATTTGGCAAAATTCTTACAATGACAGAGCTTGTGAGCTTCAGAACAAAACTCACAGGGCGCTGTCTCGTCATCGGTTGCTAAATGTACCTTTGCCTGATGGCGATTGGATGAATTATTATCGTTGTGCGCCGAACCCTTTCGTTCTAGATTTTCTAGAGCCCTATAACGTCCTTCTATAAATTCTTTAAATTGAGCATAAGTCGGGAACTCTACTGAAGGGTCGTTCTGAACCTTCAATTCCCATTCTCTGCGCGTCGTTGGGTCTAATTTGAAAGTTAGCATGTGGATAATGAGAACATCCCACGTACTGATGTCAACCCCGAGATTTGTCATTGCATTTAAACAATCGTTAGTTGTGTCGTACATTTGTTTCAGACCGTTACCCGATTCTGTGGTTAAGCGACGCATACTAAACAACCTATTCATGATACAACCACCGAGGTATTTCTTGTTATTATAGCGCTTTTCTAACAAATCCCAGCACACAGCATAATTTGCTTCAGTGATCTGATATTGACGCAACAATCGATCTGCCTCATCCGTGACCTGTCCCTTCAAGTATTGCAATTTTTGTACGTTGTCTAAAGCCTCATTCCTATGAATCAATGAGATAAATAGATCCCGAAACGTAGGCCACTCCTGGTAGTTTCCCGAAAATTTTGGAATTACTATTTGGGGTAATTTCACGGATGAGCCTGACTCATTTTTTAGTGGAGGCTTATTGACCTTTATTATTTCATTCAATTTGATTCTCATTAAAGCTTTGTAATCGAAATATAATTCCTCCGTATTTCCATATACATCACCTTGCATATATGGCAGCTCTTGTAAAGTATCAGAATCAGCGAGCTCAACAATTCTACTATGATTTTTACGTAACAATTTCCAATCATTCTCTAGAGTTTCTATTCTAATTTCTAAGTATTCTTGTGTAAGTCTCTCTTTGGGAGATTTTCTAAAATTGGCCATTGCTCGCTGAATGCTTGAATACAAGCTGTACTGTGTTTTACAAAGAGCATCCATATTAACAATTCAAATGACCTATCTCAAACAAAATAACTCTGTAAATATGTACAAAGTTGAACTAAATCAAACAATGAAATGTTGAAAATTTTACAAGTGTTTAAAACGTGAACTGAACTCAGACCAAAATCGGGCATAGGTTCCCCGTAGGTTAGTTTTATCACAAATTATTCTAAGTCCGAAACAATTTTACTACGAGTATAAACTAAGTTAAAGTTTTTGAAGTACTAAATTTAAAGTTCAAATTAGCTTGAATTTTGCACACACGTAATAGATCTTGAACAAGGTAATGAAATTGCACTAAATTGTGATGAATATGCACTCTTGAAAGGTAATGAAAGTGTACTCACAGTTGAACTCTTCACTCACTCACTTCTATACCCCCGCACCTCCTTGGTTCCCCCGCTCGGGTTGGACTTGCCGCTCGCCCGCAGCCAGCACAGCTCGACACCCCCGCGGTACGCAGGGGGCTCCGCTCCGCCCTCAGCCAGCACAGCTCGACACCCCCGCGGGACGCAGGGGGCTCCGCTCCGCCGTCGCTATGAGGATGAATCACATAATGGAATATTGTATTTTTAATCAGTATACCAGGTGCGCTATACCTTTCTGAGTATCCTATTTTTTAAATAATCAAAATCCGTCAAGAAATGACGAAGCTATTAGGGATTTCTTAACGAGTACTTAAAAACGCCCGCTTACACTGCGATTTAGACGATGACGTCATCTGTTATGAACGCGTCCCGACTAGCGCAGTCGCCAGTCAGTCAGTACAAATTCTTTCGTGGATCGACTAGTAGTGCTTGCGTTTTATTGGTTTTTCTAAGTACTTTATTTGTGTTTTAAGTTCTTTGGTGATTATTCAAATACAGTTTGTTTTTAAAAAACTTTATAATATACGTAGTTCGTCCTAACGCTTGTACTTATTTACCTACCTTATGATGTTCTGTCGAAAGTTGAACCTACTGTGTTGTCAAGCGAGTAATAAACTACGTTAGAAATGACGTGAAATAACTGAAGCTAGTATAATACAGGTTCAGAAAAGGAAAAGGTATTAAGTTTTATAATAAAATGAAGTACTTAAGTAGGTATTGCCGTCATGACCACTTCAAAAGTAGGTATTTAGGAGACTTATTCGTAGTGGTGCAAGTCTGTAACTTTTAAAAATGATAGAATAGGTAGGTACGCCTGCAGGATAATCTCTTGACTGAATTTTGTTATCATGTATAGACATAGGTAGGTACGCAATATAGGTAGGTATTTAAACTTTCATGGCCTTTCACATTACTATTAAGGTCCAACCCCACCAAACGGACGGCATCGGAACGGATTTTACAATCTTTAAACAAAATAACCGTCCGTTTGGTGGGGTTGGACCTTTATTGGAAGCTCCAAACAATACATGGTAAATATCTCGATAGTTCTAGTAATAGGTACACAATACCTACTTAGGTACGTCAAAATGATCTTCGCAACAATGTAAAACACTTTCGCTTGAAAGAGGAGTTTTATCATCTCTTCTCATTACTGTAACCCATTTTTAACCGACTTCAAAAAAGGAGGTTCTCAATTCGTACCCAATTTTTTTTTTTTTTTTTTGTATGTTTGTTACGCGATTGTGAAGCCAATTCTAGACGGATTTTAAAAATTCTTCTTGTGTTTGTAAGTAGATTGTTCCGAAGTGGTCCCATTTTAATTTCGTAAAGATCTGATGATGGGTTTCCGAGATTAGACCAAGGAACTCTTCAAAAAGTACCAGGAAATCAGCCGCGATTGCTGCAATGGCATATTATTGCAATGTTTCTGCCATTACACATCAAAACATCACGCCTGAGTCCTTTGAAGGGGTACGCAGAAGTGTTTAGAATATTCAGCTATATTTCCGGTGTATATGCATTGATTTTAAAAATTATTTTTGAATAATGATTTAATATTTTTTTTTGTAGCGTGGCCGGTTCGATCTGTATTGTCAGTCAGCAGCGTCAGCAGCGCATGTACAGTCAGGTCTCTATACATGCGATGTACAGTCGTGAGACTGTACAAACTCACTAAAAAGAGAAAAATAAATTCATTTTTTACAAAAAAGTTTAACCGACTTCAAGAAACGAAAAAGAGGCACTGAAAAGCGAAAAATAACTTAATTTACAGACTTACTGATTTATTAGAAGTCGGTGCCAGCCAACTTTGTTTGTTGTGTCTGAACTACTATGATGCAATCAATTGAAATATGGCCTCTCTTGGGCTAGGTACCGACTTCTAATAAATCAGTAAGTCTGTAAATTAAGTTATTTTTCGCTTTTCAGTGCCTCTTTTTCGTTTCTTGAAGTCGGTTAAACTTTTTTGTAAAAAATGAATTTATTTTCTTATCTTTGCATCCCTCGGAATATAAAAAAAAACAGTTTATTAGGCGTAGTAACACTTGTATTCTTGCATTTTGGCACAATACAATATTTGCATGGGGGCATTATTATCACCGAAACAATAACAAACGTTCCAGTCTATACACTACAGTGGACTGCGTTGGACACCTACCGCTCGGTGAGTCGTCGACGACACAAACTGGCAGAGGGCTGCGCCCGCCTGAGCGCTCGCATCACACCGCACCGCACGTTTCCCGCTCTAACGCTGAAGTTCTTCATTGTAATCAAATAGTTTGAATAGCAATTTTAATCTACATTAAATGCACAATATATTGAACGTATTTAATTGGATAAGGAATGATACTGTATTGTTAAAAATAGCTTCGATAATGACACATTATTATTTTGTAATTTTTAAAAGATAAAAATGATTGTTGTGGGTTTTTCTTAGTAGATAGACATATGCTATCGCGGACTTTTATGTAGACCTTTTTAAGTTATATATTTCCGCAGTACATTATCTTATTCTATCATCAATAGTTTTCGCAGCGCACGCGATGTAAGAAATATTTTAAGTAATTTTTTTACATCTTGGATTTCATTATTGAAGTTTTAGTAAGGATTCCTAATTTGTTTGAAAATAAAATAAAGTCTATGTTAGTCAGTGATAATGTAGCTTTCTAATGGTAAAAGAATTTTCGAAATCGGTCTAGTAGTTTTTGAGTTTAATCGAATACAAAAATACAAATCTTCCCTCTTTATTACTATGTTAACATAGATGTATGGAAGTCTGCCGGATTTGTTGACATTTATGAACACTGCTCCGCTCCCTTTTGTAGTAGCGTGATGTTATATAGCCTATAACCTTCATCGATAAATGGACTATTCAACAGAAAAAGAGCTTTTCAATTCGAACCGGTGGTTCCTGAGATTAGCGCGTTCAAACAAACAAACTCTTCAGTTTCATAATATTATAAGTATAGATATAGTTATTTTTATTAAAAAAAATATTGAAGGAAATATTATTAGAAGCTTTGTAAATTACTTAAAATCCGTACAAAATTTCAAAATTATACGTTACGAAATAAAACAGCTATGGAGTCTTAACCCAAAAGAGCCCTAAGTCTTCATACTCTCCATAGCGGCGGCGCGCGCTGTCATAACAGATGACGTCACACAGTATTTTGGCGCGGCAGCGAGCGTTTTTGAGATTACTGCATTAAAATTGCTGTTAGAGATGGTCGTTGCGCAACGTCGCTAGTTATTGAAACTATCTAAAGGCACAATCACTGTTAGCAGGTTTCTGACGTACAACAAAACGCGCTAACAAGCTATCCTGCTATCAACCTAACATGTTATGTATATTTCGATCACGTCTTCACGAACACAACGCATACTACGTTCGGCAATCTCCGTATAACATCGCTGCTACCGCTATCGGCGATGGGCAATAGAACTTAGCGCGAATCGCGATGTTTGTCTCTTTCATACACGCAAATACTAAACATTTTGTTTGACCTTTGACTTGAAGTAGGTAGATGCATTTTCCAATTTTTTATTTAAAGAAATGAAAGTGTGCGAATACGAATGCATTGTTTATGTATGATATAAGTCGCGGGTTCGAGTCCCACCGGATCATTTCACTTTTGCCTATTTTAATTTATATTATTAGACTAGTCTATCTATCTTGCAGCCAGCCTGGAAAAAACATGAAGGAAATTTCATTGTTAGATAATAAGTTACCTACCCTTCTTAGGTACATAAATAACTTAAATGATTAAATTTAAATACAAACCGTAACAAACAAATGCTACAGCTGAACACATAGGTATTTTATGTACTAATGTACTATGGCTTTTGTCGCGTCTTGTTGCGCAACGATCACCGCTACAATACAGTTTATCGTTGGCAGACTGCAAAAACCTGCTATTACCCGCTACTCAAATAGAGTGTTTTAAAAACCGCTACTGAAACACGATAGATAGTTTCGTTTCGCTAACCAAGAAAGCTGCTATTGCCCACTACTAGATTTGCTGTATCTTCGTCATTTTTGATCGGATTGAAATATTTTTTTCACAGTGCTTATTGTTTTTTTAATCATTATAAATCTGCATACTCAGCTAAAAACGTGAATGATCCTCATTGCTCGCCCGCTTGATCACCAGTTGCTACCGCACCACCGGCACTTGTCACTGTCACTGTCACTCAGCACAGGACCAAAAAAGGTTTCGGCCACAGCCTCCACCACAGTCAGCCCAGCACACAAGCTGACTGTTGACCTCTTAAAGGCGATCCACCAGTATTGAGGTTTTACGGGATGGGTAACTATATTGAGTTCTGGAATTGACCTTTCGGCTCCGAAGGACCATGTACGATTTGTACTAGGAACCTCAGGCTGGTCAGGGGTAGTATGGAAGGAGTAAGGAATCAAAAAAGAAACACGTATGCGTTAGGTTAGGGAAGGATATAATAAACAGAATTGCACTTTGAACATATATATACCACGGCGCATCTCGATCCTAGCGCGATGCAGAAATAACAAACAGCGCCATCTAGTGCCAAGCAAGATAATTAAACTCTAGAAACAAAACATGCTTAGTTGCTAAAGCCATTGGCTTTAACAATGGACCTAAATAAATGGACGAAATACAACGATGTGCAATATGGGGTTTATTTTTTATTGCTGTTATTAACTATTCTTTCAATATAGAATAAGGTATTTCATATATTTTTAATAATTCGTGTCATAAAAAAATATATGTTTCTAAGATTTTTAAACTCAAATAAAACCAAGCGCAGTGGTCCCTCAACTTTGACGTCATAATTAAAAATACTAGCGAGGATAAGTTCTAACGAAGCTACAGATTTATGTCCATACAAAAAAGTAATACACTCATTGAGATCTTTCATCTATACTATTATAAAATTGTAAAGTGGTCGTGTCTGTACATTGGAGATATTTAAAAAAAAATACTTGGGTTATGTTATATTAACGATACTGAACACGAAAATATTTTTTTTTTCATTTCCTGTCTGTTTGTCTGTTTGTCTGTTTGTCTGTTTGTCCGCGATGGACGCAAAAACTACTGGACGGCTTTTGATGCGGTTTTTTTTGTTAGAAAGGGCTTGCTCAGACTTAAAATCTTACGTTTGTTTGATCGGAATCGGTTGAGTAGAACCGAAGTTGTGAACAATTATGATAATAAACGGAAAATGGCCCGATAGACAGATGGCGCTTTTTATTATTATTGGTCAATTTTTATAGCATAATACATCCGAGCGAGAATGTCAATTTATAGACTTTATTTTTACGTACACAATTGTGGAAACTAATGCGTTTTTAATCATGAAATTAAAATTTGAATTTTTAAGATTTAGTTACAGAATCATAACTAGATGGCGTTCTCGCGTTTAAATTCAAGCTATCGTTTGGTTTCAAACTACCGATATACGCGAACCGGTATTTAGTATAACTTTTTTTCATTTCTAATTTGTCAATTATTTGTGACATAGATTATGGTACAGTCTTAAGATCCGTTACAAAATCGTTTCTCACGCAAAGACAGATTAGAGCTTGGCGAAGGCGCAGTACCTATTATTAGTTGAGTACACAGGGTAGGTACAGGTAGTGCGAGAAGGGCAAAGGAATGGGGACTACAATAGAGAGTCGAGTAGATATCCAGGTAGGAACATTCTTATATACCACTTAAGTGCCAAACAAGCACCCGGCCCACCTGATGGAAAGTGGTTACTGTGGTCTATGGACGTATGCAACTCCAGAGGCGTCACACTCGCCCTTCTTGAAGTACCCCATCCCAATACTATTGTCGTGAGTCGTACTGTAATAGTGAAGTCGAGTATAGTGGCATCGAGTAGAGACGCGAATACAGAGTGGAGTACTCGTACCTACTACGTGGAGTACAGAGTCAAGTAGGAGCCGAATAGAGAGGCGAGTACAGTGTCTAATCTTTTTTTTATATACTACATACTTAGGTCGCAGACAAGCACACGGCCCTCCTGATGTTAAGAGGTTACCGTGGCCTATGGGCGAATGCAACACCAGGGGCGTCACACCCGTGCTATGCTGTAAGAACAGAGGGATTCTGTGCCGTCAGCGCAAAAGATAAGTAGGGCAAAGCCTTTGGTTTTCCCACTGACAGCACAAAATCTCTGGCTACCCTACTCACCGTCAGAAACACTACACGAGGTTATTAGGTAAGTCGCGATCTTCTGTAGGGCCAATCGGACTGCTCGATTGGGACGGATATACCGTCGTTTCCTACCTCCTCTAAAAAATAAAGCTCCTCTAATCAGCGTTCAATGCGCAACTCTCTGCACTAAAATTTACAACACCACGCGATAAACGACATCCACGCGGGCGGAGCCGCGGGCAACAGCTAGTAAGTAATATAATTATTATTTAATTATAGGTACATACATCGCATTTGTTATTTTATTGTAATATGTAAGTATTATATTACTTCTACACACCATACTTAACACTACTACCTTGTGTAAGTGTCTAATTAAAAAGTACATACTTCAAACTCGGCTTTAGCGGTTCGGTGACGCATTGCTAATTGCTACTGATTTCGCGTATGTTGCGTTTGGAGTTTGGAAGTACGTTCATTACTACTGCGTGAACGTGCTTCCAAAACTTCAAATGTCATTATTGTCTGCTTGTTTAATTGCTTGTTATTGTGTGGCCACTTTGCACTGAATAAATGTTTCTTTCTTTCTTTCTTATTCGTTGAGGGAACGCACTGCGTTAGATACTGCTCCGTGATGTTTGTGAATTAATTTTACCAGCCCTATGCGCTCGAGCACACTATGAGACCTCACAGTATCGTTTGTGAATACGGGTGTATGATTATTTGTATTTAAAACGACGCAGTGGCACAGCGCTGCGTCGACGCAACGCAACGCGCCGCCGTGTGGACTGGCCCTAACCTTTTAGAAAAGTCGGAAGACAGACCCTGGGCTCTAAGATTCCTGCCTTCAATTCAAAACACAACACTGTTTTGATGATGATTATAATAAGAGAACACATACATTATAAAAATAAAATAGACGAATAAAAATACCAATTGTAATGAATAAAATGTTGTCTTATTGATATTCATTTTTGACTTTTCATATTGTCATTTCTGTAATAGCAACAAAGATAAAAAGTATTTTATTTAGTTATTGTTGAATACAAAAATTCCCTTAGCCTCAGTGGCATGGCGGTAGTGAACTCGAATGCTACGCAGGAGGCGCGGGTTCGATTCCCACTTAGTGTAAATATTTGCATGCATGAAATGTCTACTTGCATTGGCCTGGGTCATGGTATTTCCGTGCCTTGGAGAGCACGTTAAGCCGTCAGTACCAGTTGTCATACGAACATCTAATGGCAGTCGTTAGGGGTATTTGGAGCCCTATAAATCCAACAACTAGTCTACACAATACTTTAATGTCGCCAATGGGTTTTGGAGGTCAGATAGCAGTTGCTTCACCGTACATATGTAAGTTCAGCCGCGTCGTGGTAGTACTGGAAGAGGTGGACCCCGGACTCTGAAGCAAGGCCCTGGATGTAGCCAGAATGAATGCAAGGCTGATGATGATGATGACAAAAATTGCAAACAGTAAATTGTATGTTAAGCTCATGTAATCACTGAATATGAGCATATTATGACATGAAATAAAAACTAAATTATTACCTATGTCTTGTCAATGTTGACTGTGAAGAATTGACTTTCGATAATAATATGAGATCGTCATCATCCTAGCGTTAGACCCGGTCGGGTCGCACCCGCGTATAGGTAAAGTATATGTCAGAACACGATCATTCGTTGTTAAGTTTTTTGACACTGACTGTGCAGTTCATTAGTCAAAGCGTCCTATCATCTTATTACATTCAGGCCCACGAATGTATGTAAGAGTATCCATCTCCTTTACAAAACATAAATTATAGTTTGTCATGATAATGTAGATGTTGATTAGTATATAGTAATGAGCCACTGAAACTCAAAACAATAGTTCGTGTTGATATTCACCCTGCTACAACCTTTAAGTTCTAATAAAATACTCGCAACGGATTGGCTACGCTATATTTTTATACAACAAATTGTGCAAGAACTTAAGTGAAGTAATACAATTATAATATACCTATGCAGTAAAGTGTATCGCATACGTTGTGCTTTACGCTGTCACAGCCAAGTTTTATGCAATTACTCCGGTTTCCTTTGAACAGTAAATTGTAAAAGGCTATGCCGTTCACGATGACGTCACTATTGATGCGATATCGATAGAACAGGAAATTGTGTTGGAAGCTATATACCCTTAATGAAAAGTCTTCAATATTATAAAATTTACTGAATAAGTGAATGCAGACGAGAATGCTCTTTGTTCAAGTACCTATTGAAGAACATGGGCATATTTAGACGTTTTTATGAAGACGCGTTTCAAAAATTTGTATTTGGTAACCCAAATAAAGGATTTCCTAGAATTTTTCAGCACACTAACTTTTTTTGTATATGACCGAATAAAATAAAATAATTAATAAAAAGTCAATTGACTTGAGTATATTTTCAATGATGCCATTTCCTTAACGAGACGTTTGGATACATTCTACGAGTAAAAATGACACCTTCTTTAACATACTGTCTTCTAGTCTTATCTATTTTAAAATCATAAGAATAAAGCCAACATAGAAAATCTGGATCGTACAGTGGTATAAAACAAAGTCGCTGTCGCTGTCTGCCCGTCCCTGTGTATGCTTAAATCTTCAAAACTACGCAACGGATTTTGAAGCGGGTTTTTAGTAAGTAGATAGAGTGATTCAAGAGGAAGGTTTATATGTATAATACATGCATAATATTGTAGAGAAACACTGATCAATTTAGAGACAATACCACGCGGGTGGATAATTTGGCGGTACGAAGTTCGCCGGGTCAGCTAGTATTTTATAAATCATAATTATATTGCATATACCTACATAAACATACAGTGAACAATGTTTTTAAATTGCATTTTAATCACTATTGTCCAAAACCCCCTGTCTATCCCACTAGTTCCATTGAGTTGTCCCATCATGGGACAACTGAGACGATTACGTCCCAGTAGTTCCATGGGACAAGTGGAACTAATATTTTAATCCCAAAAGTTCTATTGCAGTGAATTGTTCTAAAAACAAATGAACATCGCTATCCTACTAATATTATAAATGTGAAAGTTTGTGAGAATGGATGTGTGGATGTTTGTTACTCTTTCACGCATAAACGGCTGGACCGATTTGGTTGAAATTTGGTATGTATATAGGTTATACCCTGGATTAACATATAGGCAATATATCAGCGATGAACGGGATCAGAATTCTACGCGGGCGGAGCCGCGGGCAACAGCTAGTCGGTAATATTTTGGTACGAGATGTCAAAAAAAGTGGAGGGACAGAAACATGTACATACTTAAATGAAAATTGTTTTAATAGTAGCCATACCGCACAATTTTCCTACGGTGATCGCACCCGTTATGAGCTCCATCTGAGAATTTTGAATATATAATCTCTTTCCACATTAGCTGTTTTCCGTTCTGTTCCGTGGCGTCATCGATTAATATTGGCAAAATCTTTAAAAGATTGACCTCAGCCTTTGTCACCTTTTATTAATCTTAGGATGCCACCCTTCTATTGTATTTGTTGTACGATGTCTCTCTTCGTATACACACCATAGTTTTTGTTTATTAAGCCACTGTTTAGATATACAGGGCGTCCCACGGCGATCCCACATGGAGGGAAAGTACCTTAGATCCTTAAGTTAGCTCATTTTACTTAAAGGAGACATCATTTTATTTTTAAAAAGAAACAAAACTGCATTCAAAGATTTTTAAAAATTCGCTTGCCACACCCGGTAATCGAACCCAAATTAAATTTATAATTTTAGGTTTCAAGGACTTCCTTTCGTTTAATTTACCATGTTTCTTAGAGAGATTTGATCCTTATGATTGACACTATCGATTGATGCCATAAAAATACAGGATGTTACTTTTTCGGATTTTAGTCGGTTCGATTACCGGGTGTGGCGAGCGAATTTTTAAAAATCTTGGAATGCAGTTTTGTTTCTTTTTAAAAATAAAGTAATAAAGTAAAGTAAAAAAATAAAGTAATAAGTAATTCTGAGATGATACTACGATATCATCTCAGAATTACTATTGATATCACTTCCTAAATCGGCGTGAATGCAATACATTTGGATAAAATATGGCTTTAGTCCGCAAAGAGAAAATGTTCCTATTGTTTAGGAATTTCCACTTGTTCAGGATTTTTGGCACATATTTTAAATATTATATATTTTTTAAATATCAAAGAGGCATTACACGTCTAAGAAAAAATAGATCAAAAGAAGAGATCATATTATGTACGGTGATGACGGCAATGGAACTACTGGGACAACAATATGATAAAATATTAGTTCCACTTGTCCTATGGAACTACTGGGACGTAATCGTCTCAGTTGTCCCATGTTGGGACAACTCAATGGAACTAGTGGGATAGACCCCTTAAATCTGCCCTTAACGTGTGGTACCTGGACGATGACGTACTACATGATCTGGAGGCCTTAGTTCCTAGCCTTAAAGATCTGGGTCTGGAGGTGAACCCATCGAAGTGCGAGTTTTTCCCTTGCGGTACTGAGGCTCGAACCCACTTTGCTCAATTAAATTCATTTCTCCCTGGCCTCAAGGAACTTTCATCGTCAAACTTCAACCTTTTAGGCTCTCCAATTTTTCTCTCAGCCGTTCCTGAGGCTATCACTGCTCGAAAGCAGCTCCTCCTTACCACTCACGAACGCTTAAGAGGCCTCTCCGCACACGTTGCGATTGTCTTGCTGCGCATGTGTTTCGCTCTCCCGAAGATCAATTACTTGTTGCGGACTACCCCTACTTGGCTTTGTCCCGAGGAAGTTTCCTCCTTCGACGACGCCTTGAAATCGGTGGTCGAGTCAGTCCTCAACGTTTCTCTAGATGGGACTCAGTGGAGTCAGGCGGCTCAACCAATCCGATGTGGTGGTCTCGGGGTGCGTCGCGTGCGTGATGTGGGGTTGCTAACCTCGTTACTAGTTTACTATATCCTAATGGTGACGAGGGGATCATACGGAAGACGCCAGCTCAAGGAAGAGGCTTAAATACGCCGACTTGGAGCCGCTGTACTATTTCATGCCGGTAGCAGTGGAGACTCTGGGGAGCTGGGGCAAGGAGGCTAAAGGCCTTATTAAGGAGATCGGACAGAGGCTCATCGAAGCGACCGGTGACTTTCGTTCCGGATCGTTCCTGGTGCAAAGGCTGGCCATCGCCATCCAGCGTGGCAACGCAGCAAGTGTAATGGGCACTTTTGCACCGGGAGCGATCAGGGGCGGATTATTTGACACAGGACAACTGTACCGGAACTGTGTATATATCTTGGACTGTTGCAATTTTGACAATAAATACTTGTAAATGAAAATGTAACATGATTAAGCAATAAATAGGTATATAATATATATATATATATATAGCAGCTCTTACCGTTATGCCCATATCTCGTGCTATTTACTTTATGCTTTGTTCTTGCTCCCAGAGAACAACAATTTTAGCTTTCAAAAATGTTGTTAATCAAACCATACTTTCAAATTTACTCTAAAAACTGTCAACAACTTAATAAATTGAATAATATTACGAGGAGAATTAACAACAATGCAAATTACCACGAATTATAAAGTTACCTTCAATCACAGTTTAGTAAATAAGGCAAAGAAGTATTCTAATTGCAACCTTAGCGCGCTGTCACAGATATTATAATACTATAACCGCAGCTCATACAGCAGATAAGTTTTTGAAGTAAAACATAATGACGGTAGTGCAACAAGCTGTATCAAGCGTAATCTATTGAACTAAACGAGAAATCTATACTCATTTCAACCTTATCTTTTAGTCAATTGAGCAGGTATTATTATCACATGGTGTAGTTGAAATTTAAACCTTAAGATCTAGAAAATTACACCGTAATCAACTTTGTTCGATAAAATAGGAGTAATGTTATTCATATTTTCGCCATTATTATCAAGTGAACCGGTAGCCTAGCGGTATAAGGCACAGTCTAAGTGATCGGCTGGCGCTGGAGATGCGGGTTCGTATCCTCAAACAGCACATAAATTAATGTGGCATCTTTTTGTGAGTATATTGTATCTTAGTATACAATTGAGTCGAAAGACGAAAAATATCAGAAAATTACAAATATTATGAACATGCAAATAAAAGGCTGCAGCTCAGCGACGATCGCATCACGTGACGTCATTCGTGAGTCATGTGACGCGGCCGGCGCAGGCGGCGATATTCTTTAAGTATTGAGGGGGTCCGTTTTCTCTGACGCTGACTGTACTGCAGTTTCTTTTTTTAATTGATTGGAAATAGAAAAAAAAGTTTTTGAGACCGGCTCACTTCGATGGAGTCTCCAACCCTCGATAAGTTCCACGGGCATTAAGCAGCGGGCGTCGCGAGGACGACATTTGAAACGGAATACATACGCGAGATCAAAAGTTCATAAGATCAACAATCAATAATTATGTCAACGCCATGAGATCAGCAGTTTAAAATATCAATGGCTTACTACACCAATAAGTTATGAGTTCAATTGTTCATTAGATCAACAGTTCGTTTACCCATTAGGGTCGGGTCCGTAACATAATTAATGATCAAACGAACTTACCTGTACGTGAAGTTCGATCATAATTACTGGAAGGGATTGGCTCGAAGATATTAGCATCCCTCCCCCCCTTAGACTACTCTAGGCCAAATTGTGAAATGCCAACAGCTTTGCAATCTCCAAACCTAATGATCCATCCAAGGCGCGACCGACGACGGCATACCAAAGTACTTAACTTTTTTTGTTAAGGGTCTAATTTCTCCTAAATATAGTGCGATAAGGCGAGTCAGATGTGAAACTACATATCTAGTATGTCCATATCTAGTATGGACAGTGTGGCGTCCTTAATTTTTTCAGCGGCCATCAATAATTTTGATACCACTTCATTGTACTGTGTTAAACACACGTACAAATGTCATTATTTTCATTGTAAGTAATATCGGAGCTGCGATATACAGGGTGCAACATTTCGACTTTACCTTGAAGGAAAGTACCCTCATACTAAAGATAGCGAATTTTACTTAAAGGAAACATTACCTTATTTTTAAAAAGAAACAAAACTGCATTCAAAGACTTTCGAAAATGCCACACCGGGTAGTCGAACCGACTAATATCTTACAAAACCTTCTCTTTCATGGATTTCCTTTTATTTAATTTACCATTTTTTAAGAGAGATTTGATCCTTAAGATCGACCCTATCGATTGATGCAATAAAAATACAGGGTGTTATTTTTTCGAATTGAAGTCGGTTCGATTATAAGGCGTGGCAAACGATTTTTCAGCATTCCTTAAATGCAGTGCTGTTTCTTTTTTTAAAACACACTAAACTGTATTCAAAGTTTTCTGAAAATGCCACACCCGGTAGTCGAACCGACTAAAATCTTTCTAAATCTTCTATTTCATGGATTTCCTTTTATTTAATTTACCAAGTTTGTTAAAGACATTTGATCGTTGTGATCGACTCTATCGATTGATGCAATAAAAATATAGGGTGTTATTTTTTCGAATTGTTCGATTGTGAGACGTGGCAAACGATTTTTCAGCATTCCTTAAATGCAGTTCTGTTTCTTTTTTAAAAACATACTAAATAGTCCAGTCATTTGGTATTTTTACCTGGAAAGTTTTCCGGGAGTTTTGAAAATTGGCAATTTTATAGATTTTGATATGCTCTTTCCAAATTTGAACTTTGCCACCTCGTATGTTTGCCGCTCGCGCCGCCATTTTGAAAAAATGGCGCCCAAAAGCAGTTTTTTGATAATTATTCCTTTCCGACGCATTTTATAGGAAAAACATGTTAAACAAAATAAAAGTAGAGGAAATTTCCTACAATTTGTGATATTTTTTTTTTCCCTAAAATTAATAGTTTCGGTGTAGGAGCGCCGTAAAGTGTAATTCAATACACGTTTCGGCAGAAATACTCATTTCCACACCACCATGAGGTAGAGAAATCGGCGCGTTTTTTTATCGTGGTATCCCTTCTATCTACTTCATTAGAAGCCATGGCTCTGTAAATGCAAACGACACTGTGAAATGATAAACGTATACTGATGACTCAGACTAAATATTTCTGTTGAGCTCAGCCGGGGCTAGATGTTTCTTAGAAGGGAAAGAAGGGGCCTGACACAGAAGGGGCGCATTTTTTTATACCTGCGGAGACATGACAGACTATAGTTACCTATAATTACTATAGATAACCTTCGTATAATTTTTATAATTTACAAATCACAGTATGAGCAGTTTAAAGTAAATATTACACGTTGGTGTGGATGTATAATGGTTTACGGCGCTCGTACGCCGAAACTATTGATTTTAGGAAAGAAAAGGTTTGACATAAATTGTAGGAAATTTTCTCTACTTTTATTTTGTGTAATATGTTTTTCCTGTAAAATGCGCCGGAAAGGAGTTATTATCTAAAAACTGCTTTTGGGCGCCATTTTTTCAAAATGGCGGCGCGAGCGGCAAACATACGAGGTGGCAAAGTTCAAATTTGGAAAGAGCATATCAAAATCTATAAAATTGCCAATTTTCAAAACTCCCGGAAAACTTTCCAGGTAATGTTCTAGGTTTTCGCCCAAATGACTGGACTAAAACTGTATTCAAAGTTTTCTGAAAATACCACACCCGGTAGTCGAACAGACTAAAATCTTTCTAAATCTTCTATTTCATGGATTTCCTTTTATTTAATTTACAAAGTTTGTTAGAGAGATTTGATCCTTATGATCGATCCTATCGATTGATGCAATAAAAATACAGGGTGTTATTTTTTATAATTTTAGTCAGTTCGATTACAGGGCGTGGCAAGCGATTTTTCGAAATTCCTTAAATGCAGCTTTGTATTTTTTTAAATAAGAGAATGTTTCCCTTGAATGAAATTAGCTATTTCCGGTAGTAAGAGTAGGTACTTTGCCTACATATTAACATCCAAGAAGTAGCGAATTTCATTCAAAGGAAATGTTTCCTTGTTTAAAAAAAAACAGAACTGCATTTAAGGAATGCCGAAAAATCGCTTGCCACACCCTGTAATCGAACCGACTAAAATTCGAAAAAATAACACCCTATATTTTTATTGCATCAATCGATAGGGTCAATCATAAGGATAAAATCTCTTTAACAAACTTGGTATATTAAATAAAAGGAAATCCATGAAATAGAAGATTTAGAAAGATTTTGGTCGGTTCGACTACCGGGTGTGGCATTTTCAGATAACTTTGAATACAGTTTAGTACGTTTTTAAAAAAGAAACAGAACTGCATTTAAGGAATGCCCAAAAATCGTTTGCCCGGCCCTATAATCGAACTATTCGAAAAAATAAATCCCTATATTTTTATTGCATCAATCGATAGGGTCGATCATTAGGATCAAATCTCTCTAACAATGGTAAATTAAATAAAAGGAAATTCATGAAATAGAAGATTTAGAAAGATTTCAGTCGGTTCGACTACCGGGTGTGGCATTTTCAAAAAACTTTGAATACAGTTTAGTATGTTTATAAAAAAGAAACAGAACTGCATTTAAGGAATGCTGAAAAATTGTTTGCCACGCCTTATAATCGAACCGACTACAATTCGAAAAAATAACACCCTGTATTTTTATTGCATCAATCGATAGGGTCGATCATAAGGATCAAATCTCTCTAACAAACTTGGTAAATCAAATAAAAGGAAATCCATGAAATAGAAGGTTTAGGAAGATTTTAGTCGGTTCGACTACCGGGTGTGGCATTTTCAGAAAACTTTGAATGCAGTTTTGTTTCTTTTAAAAAATAAGGGAATGTTTCCTTTCAGTGGAATTCGCTATCTCCAGTATTTAGAGTACTTCCATCTAAGTAAAGTTGAAAAATACCACCCTGTATAGCTAAGTCCCGATATAGTTTAGAGAAGTTTGTCCATAGTAACTTTTGATCACTTTATACTGTACTTTCATATTATACCAATTTCATTGATGGCCGCTCAATTCCAACACGACGCCAACATTACCCAACCCCCTTTGTGCGAGCTGATGATAACAGCAACTTACAGTGACGTCAATACTCACACGCATCGCCATTTTGATTGAATATAGCGTTTTAAGCGCACTTTTGAAAATTTAAACTTTATTATTGATTTTTTAACATAATGCATTGCATTAAATAATATTCTAGAGCATATACTGCGTCAGCTACCTTTAATGCGCTGGATGATACCAAACTACAGTTTCTGACGAATCATATTGCACCACGCGTATTTCATCACTCGATCATTGACTACACGATGATAGCTCTAGATGTACTGTATATAAAAGAAAGCCTAAAAGTAATACAGCACGTTATCGTCCAGATGAATACTCACTTACAAGCTCTCAAATAGTAAGGTATGTGAATTTAAATCTATTGACGCCGATATACCTAACACACGGGGCGGCTTCATAGCTAGAAACAAAGTAACAATTTATATCAAAGGCAAGAAACGTTTCAAATAGGCGAACGCCTGCCTTCTAGAAAACATCACTTTCTTTCTTGACAAGAAGTATACTAAGGCAACAATTATTAGAGATGGCAGAACATAATTCAATAACTTTCACTTATCAGCTGTGGGCTCAATTAGTCAAGCACTATCATGCACTTCTGAGTAAGATGACAAAGAATATAATACAAAATATTTATTTTCTTACTATTATTTTTTAGATAATTATGAAAAACTAAACCACCACAAAAATAATAAAATATATTGTTTTATTTATATTCATTTTTGACGTATCACATTAGTAATTTATGTATCCTCAGCATTTACCAACGCATTGGAGGACGCCTTCAAGACTCTGGAGTAGGTAAATCTCGCACCTTCGGTTCGCCGACGACATCATCATAGTTGCGGAGTCGCTGGAACAACTGGGCGAAATGCTGCACAGCCAAAGGTAATTTTCGCAATTGTAAAGTAAGTAATACACATAAAGATTTCGTAGATGAAATTTCGTCTCGATGGTCAGGCCCGAAACTGGGTTGCTCCTTTGTTTCTTTTAAGTATTTTTGTGTTATTAATGTTATTATCCGCGGTTGTTAATATAAAGGGTGGAATTTTTGGACCGTTTGGAAAAGTACCCTATTAAAGATAGTAAACGTCAATGATTACTTTACTGTTAATAATGCAGGTATCTGATGGGTCTTTGAGTAAAAGTAAAAGCGGAATATCACATTCGTTTTCTTTGACCGGCACTCTCAATTTTGGACCTAAATAAATGGACGAAATACAACAATATGCAGTAATGCGGTTTATTTTATATTTATTACATTATGGTACTAATAAATTTAAGTTTATCTATGATTGACCTTTGGCAATATCATGTCGCGGAAATGATACAGCCTTATAGTTTAAACTATACCAAAAAACAAAAGATCAAGACTTTTCAGTCGTAATATTACAGAGATACCAGGTTAACTGTAGCTGCGCCACCCACAATTTTCATGACTTTCTTGACCGACTATAAATACTAGTCTTTAAAATAAGTTATTTTTAAAATAAAACATATTCAGTAAACACATCAAAATTATTTATGTTAAAATGGAAGGAGGAGGACCCTCATCAGGAGGGCCGTGTGCTTGTCTACGACCTAAGTAGTATAAATTAATTAATTTTAACAAAAAAGTTTAATCGACTTCAAGAAACGAAAAAGAGGCACTGAAAAGCGAAAAATAACTTAAATAAATCAGTAAGTCTATAAGACTTACTGATTTATTAGAAGTCGGTGCTTAGCCCAAGAGGCCATATTTCTATTGATTGCATCATAGTAGTTCAGACAAAACAAACAAAGTTGGCTTCGCCTCGCCTGATGGTAAGCTGAAGGCAAAGTCTCTGAAAAGAGGGTCACCATTACAGACACGTATCATGTTACAATGGTGGCACTCAGCTTGACGGCCTCATCACATGCTTTTCCACGCCCCGCTTAAAGGACCCGGGACTGTAGGAGGAGGGAAACACGTGAACTGGTAAGGAAGTCTGTAAATTAAGTTATTTTTCGCTTTTCAGTGCCTCTTTTTCGTTTCTTGAAGTCGGTTAAACTTTTTTGTTAAAATTTATTTATTTTTCTCTTTTTAGTGAGTTTGTACAGTCTCACGACTGTACATCGCATGTATAGTGACCTGACTGTACATGCGCTGCTGACGCTGCACTACATATCGAACCGGCGACGCGCGTCATTATTTTGTTGCACAATACAGTGTATTTAAATCGACCACAAACCAATAACCTTTGAGTAAAAAAAATATATAATCATAATCATAATCATAGTTTATTTGCGAATACAGGTACAGTAAGATATTACACAGATTTGTAAGTTTGTTCATTCCATATTCCACCTAATTGGTATGCAAATTTTCAAAGAAATTTAAAAAACAAACAAAACAGAAGTCAATAAAATTAAGTCACTCAAACTGATTTACAAATTATGAAATAAATGAAATTAATTATGTCAAAACTATGGAACAATGTCAATATAAAGGGGGTTGGGTAATGTTGGCGTCGTGTCGGAATTGAGCGGCCATCAATGAAATTGGTATAATATGAAAGTACAGTATAAAGTGATCAAAAGTTACTATGGACAAACTTCTCTAAACTATATCGGGACTTAGCTATACAGGGTGGTATTTTTCAACTTTACTTAGATGGAAGTACTCTAAATACTGAAGATAGCGAATTCCACTGAAAAGAAACATTCCCTTATTTTTAAAAAGAATCAAAACTGCATTCATAGTTTTCTGAAAATGCCACACCCGGTAGTCGAACCGACTAAAATCTTCCTATAACCTTCTATTTCATAGATTTCCTTTTACTTAATTTACCAAGTTTGTTAGAGAGATTTGAACCTTATGATCGACCCTATAGATTGATGTAATAAAAATACAGGGTGTTATTTTTTCGAATTTTAGTCGGTTCGATTATAAGGCGTGGTAAACGAGTTTTCAGCATTCCTTAAATGCAGTTCTGTTTCTTTTTTAAAAACATACAAAACTGTATGCAAAGTTTTCTGAAAATGCCACACCCGGTAGTCGAACCGACTAAAATCTTCCTAAATCTTCTTAAATCTTCTATTTCATGGATTTCCTTTTATTTAATTTACCAAGTTTGTTAGAGAGATTAGATCCTTATGATCAACCCTATCGATCGATGCAATAAAAATATAGGGTGTTATTTTTTAGAATTTTAGTCGGTTCGATTACAGGGCGTGGCAAGCGATCTTTCGAAATTCCTTAAATGCAGCTTTGTATTCTTTTTTAAATAAGAGAGTGTTTCCTTTGAATGAAATTAACTATCTCCGGTAGTAAGAGTAGGTACTCGTACCCGGTTCGACTACCGTGTGTGGCATTTTCAGAAAACTTTGAATACAGTTTAGTGTGTTTTTAAAAAAGAAACAGCACTGCATTTAAGGAATGCTGAAAAATCGTTTGCCACGCCTTATAATCGAACCGACTACAATTCGAAAAAATAACACCCTGTATTTTTATTACATCAATCGATAGGGTCGATCATAGGGATCAAATCTCTCTAACAAACTTGGTAAATTAAATAAAAGGAAGTCCATGAAAAAGAAGGTTTTGTAAAATATTAGTCGGTTCGACTACCGAGTGTGGCATTTTCAAAAGTCTTAGAATGCAGTTTTGTTTCTTTTAAAAAATAAGGTAAAGTTTCCTTTAAGTAAAATTCGCTATCTTTAGTATGAGGGTACTTTCCTTCAAGGTAAAGTCGAAATGTTCCACCCTGTATATCGCAGCTCCGATATTACTTACAATGAAAATAATGACATTTGTACGTGTGTTTAACACAGTACAATGAAGTGGTATCAAAATTAATTATGGCCGCTGAAAAAATTAAGAACGCCACTGTCCATACTAGATTACCCAATCCCCTTTGTAAGCAACCATCAATGTTTGTAAAATTAAATTTTATATAATAATGAAATTTATTTTCAATACATATTTGAATTATAAGATCAATACATATTTGAAGTATAACATCCGAATTGAAAACCTAATCCTTGTTTAGAAGTCGGCTAAAGGTCCAATATCAATGAAAATTAATATACCTAGGACTACCTCAAAAGTATGCCAAAGCGAATACAAAAAGAAATTTTAAAATCAATGCATATACACCGGCAATATAGCTGAATATTCTGAACATTCTGGGTACCCCTTCAAAGGACTCAGGCGTGATGTTATGATGTGTAATGGCAGAAACATTGCAATAAATATGCGATTGCAGCTATCGCGGCTGATTTCCTGGTACTTTTTGAAGAGTTCCTTGGTCTAATCTCGGAAACCCATCATCAGATCTTTACAAAATTTAAATGGGACCTGTAAACGACGCGTATAAAACTGGTAGGTATCACCCGGGTGTTGCATACGGTGACAAGCTTGCTACCTACTGTAATTTAAATTTACCAAACAATAACCTATTTTCTATACTATTTACTTACTTACCTGTGCTATAGTTATAATTAATACGTATTATTACAGCTGAAACATGTACCTACTGGTTTGATTTAATAAATGTGCGACAGAGGTCGTGTGTGTGTGCGCCGCTCGCGCGAGTCAAATCGAAACCATTGAGCGGGGAGCGGGGGGTCGCACGCGCCCCCGGCAGTTGCCGACGAACGACGGACGCGACGCGCACACTTGCGAACTCGAAAGCGACAAAGCCTACAAATTGTATTTAACTTGTGTACTTACCTGGACCCAGTGCCCTACGTCATCTACAGGACCATTTCGGAATAATCTACTTACGAACAAAAAAAGAATCTAGTTTCTACTTGATAATAATAATAAATACTTAATTACACATACATACATACCATACCTACATACCATACATAATATAAAAAATACTCAATATACAAATACAGTAATAAAATATATACAACTAATACCATACACACAATACGTATCTATAATATAAATAGGTATACAATAACTATATCTATATACCCATGTACTACATAATTATACATACATAATACTTATATCATAACAATTACATAATATACAGTTACTACTTAGAAGTTACATTACAGTAATAGTTAAGATGTTAGGTAGTGCTCTTTGACCAGTCTCTGGAATGTAGACAACGACTGTGCTTGTCTTATATTTACCGGTAACGTGTTCCACAATCGCGCAACTTGTATTGTAAAGGACTAATCACAGAAGTTTGTTGAATGCGTCACCATTGCCAGGGTCAAATTTTCTGTGGATCTCAAGTGTCTAGTGTTATTGTCGCTCAGAAATCGAAAACGCTTCTTTAGATATTGAGGAGTAGTCGGGTTAAATAAAATATTAATAAGTTTAAAACTAAAACCCGACTACTTAAAAATCACGCTCTGAAAAGTATTAAACAAGAAAATATCTAGGATAGTCGTGGTCGTATGCCACTTTTCCTTAGAATAGCATGTATGTATCGTTTTATTATAGTAAGTGGCACACGACCACGGCTATCCTAGATATTTTCTTGTTTAATACTTTTCAGAGCGTGATTTTTAAGGGGCTACCCGTAGCAAATGACAACACGGCGCGCGGCGGTGCCAGTGTGTTCCTTGTAAATACCCACAGATTTATGATTATCTTTATTATACTAATCAATTTTGGCTCTTATCGAAAAATTTTTTCTTAGTAGTTGTTCTTTATGAAATTATCTATCCATTAGTATTAGTTCCAAGTTAAAATTGTGTGTACTTTAAGAGGTAACGCATGTAATTAATTGTAACATGTCAAATTTGTCATTCCCTTTTTATCGAATTTACTGAATATTTAATGCATTAATAAATAATTGGAATCGTATAAAGGAAATAATATTGTAGAAATATGGACTGTGTTTCTTTTTCTATATTTCTTACAATTAACGAGTAGATAGCCGTTTAAAATGTACAAAAATACGCTATCAACAGCGTTTCCTGGGGGTAGCGTCTTAAGTAGTCGGGTTTTAGTTTTAAACTTATTTTTTTATTTATTTTATTTTGGGGCACCCAACAACTATAATTTATGCATATTTGAAATGTGCTAATTGAGCTCTTTAATTTGATACCATACACGGCATATTTATCTCAAATTATTTTTTCAATACAGTACTTTATGGCCGCTAGAGGGCGCCACATTAAATTTAGTGACACGTCATATAGCCTATAACCATCGGACGATCAAGACGATTCTAACGATATGCTATGTCCAGTTCTAATGAGTAGTTGAGCAGCTATGAGGGAACAAACGAACATACATACATACACACATACATACATACATACATACATAGCCTGTCAAAATCATAACCCTCCTTTGGCTTCGCCGTAGTCGGGTAAAAAGAAGCGAGAGTATATGAGTATTCCGGCGAAGGCGGATTAGTAACCACTTGAGTTTTTTACGAAATTCGGAAACATGATCATATTTGCGCAAGCCAAATATGAATCGTATGTAGAAGTTTTGGAGTCGCTCAAGTTTATCAAGTTGGTCCTCGTTAAGATCGAGATAGCTGACATGCATAGTCCAGAATAGGGAGGAATACGGATTGTGCTAGCGCAATCTTGGTTGCGGTTGGAAGGAAATTACGTAATCTCCTCAGTGAACCACCGGTGGCGAATATTTTGCGGCTGATGTTTTGCACTTGAGCCGACCATGACATGGTCCTGTCGAGATATATGCCCAAGTTCTCGACTGTCTCGCTTATGGGAATGGTAGTACCTTCAAAGTGAATTTGGGCAGTGCCGACCAGGCAACTTTCGATAAAAGTCTTAAGCTGCCAATTGGGTAGTGTCCTGGGTCATCTGATCCTTACCAATACTGCTTAGTATCTTAGTTTTTTCTCAAAAAATATACATAGTAAACTAAGATATTGCCCAATTAAACTGAAACTATGACTATTCATTATTTTCAATTTCCAAAATAGGTAAAAATATAAACAATCGAATTAAGTCACAATTTATAACTTTTTAGATTCCTTATTGAATTTTAAATCGATCTTATTATGCATTGTACACGTGTAAACGCAACGTGGACCGAGATAAATGCGATATTCTCTTGCACTCCATACATTTTGCACTACGCACAACACGCGGTGCGGTGACGTCACCACATGCGACGATTTTGTATGGAGCGTTTTCGGGCGACTCGAGAAATTGTATTTTCAAAGTCAAGTATTTTTAAAACTATTTGTCGTAAGAATATTTCACTTTAGCAGTTAATTATATTATTGAAAAATGTACAAATTACGATAATAAAAAAAAAATAGGACACAAGCCTATTACTAATACACTAATCTAAGCTAAGCTACTCTGCCGTCATACGGAAAAAGGGCGGTTCTACATAAAGTTGAAAACGGAGAAAAAAAATATTTTGTGATTTTGAAATGAAAAACGTTGCTGCTTAGTAGAAAATAGGTATTTTAATAAGTTTGCAATTTGAAAACTTGTATACTAAGATAGGCTATCAGGACATAATATGAATTAAATTAAATTTTATAAATATTGTTTATTAAAAAAACGCGATTTTCCTTTATTCTTTAGTAAAAAAAATCCAAAGAAATCCGCAATACTCCATTGAAAGGACGTTTCTGGCTAGATACGACTTTTCAACGTACTAATTTTTGGAACGTTTTTTTCATTGAATTAAAATGTGATTCGGACTAAATAAATGCGTATTTAGCCATTTACTACTTTTTTTACTAAGTATTACGACACCAATTTTAAGATGTTTCTATAAACGCCCTCTATTTTTTTGTTATTAATGAGCAATCTTTTAAGTTTAGGGATATTTTTCTATGATGGTTTGATAATAATACGGAGATAATTTTTATGCAATTAAATTGTATTCACTTTAAAAAATCAACTTATTATTTATAACTCACATGTTTATATTAGAATGAATAGGAACATAATCACAGTTTTGTTCATTACTTGTAGTTTTTTCACTAAAACCAATATTAAATAACATTATGACTTTGTCTGTCAAAAATAAATACAAAATAAAAGTTGAATGTCACTTCTTTAACAATCTTATTTACCTTAAAAAACTTCTAATTTAACTCAAACAGGTGTTTTTATTAGAACTAATAGAAATCATAATGACAGTTTCGTTTCATTGACTTGCAATCTACTCGTAGTCAGTTAAATGTTTCCAAAACTAAATTTTTAATTAAAAACCTAAATCTTAACAAATATTTATTTCTCAATAAAAAATAAATTTTGTGAATAGGTTTGTGACTATGGATGGAACCTGGGTCCAGATTCAAAACAATAATCCAAACAATGGAAAAAACTGATGTACCTGCCCGCAAAAAGCAAAAGCAATTTTGTCGGCTGGAAAAGTGATGGTGTCAGCTTTTTGGGATGCGAAGGGCGTCATATATGGCTTTAGAAAACAGATGCAAGAAATGCATTGAATCAGATGGAGATTACGTCGAAAAATAAAAATAATTTACCATGAAAAATATTTTGTTTTCTTGACCAGGCCGAGAACTTTTCAATCCACCCTCGTATTAATAACAAAAGACTTGTTATTTATGCGTACCAGTATTAATTGTATTTTATTATTTACATGTGTAAATACCAAAATACAATTCATCAACAGCTCATATAATGTCCTCACCGAGGTGTTTAAGCCTATCCTGAATCAGAGTGACTAAACCTTAGTCAACCACGCTGGCCATGTGCGGGTTGATCGACTTCACACAACCTTAGAAATCCTTCTCAGGTATATCCAGGTTTTCTCACGATGTTGTCCTTCAACGTCAAGTAAGTGGTATAAATCCATACATAGATTTTTATAAAATCCAGAGGTGTATATGAACCTCACGCATGTGAAGCGACGTTCATGCCAGAAGGCTACCACGACTCAATACAATTAATGAATTGTATTTTATTATTTATATGTGTAAATAATAAAAAAAATTCTATTTTACAATATTAATCTCATCTTAAAACCTTTCGGTGCATGTATACTTTCTAAATAGAAACAATAATTTTATATAACCAATGTCATCTTACCATGATCTCGTAAAAGTAGTGCAGAGAGCCACGCGCGCGTGGGTTCGTTTTGAGTATCTGCCCCCCTAGATAAGTGGCAGTTCATTGCTCGGCGTGTGATGGAATGGAATGACAAATGTATTGGATTTGACGTTTTTGACATTCGTTGACGCCTGTCATATACATCGAATCCCATAGATTTGGCATTCTGTTCCATCATGCGCCGAGCAACGAATTGCCGCTTGTCTAGAGGGGCTGGACGCAACTGGTGGAACATGTTCTTTACCGCAGCTAGTGGGAGCTGCGGTAACCCCCGCGCACACGCATACATTCTAAATAGAAAAGACGCTACTGCCACGTACGACTTATTAATTTTTGTAATACTTAGATGGTAAGACGCATCTACTCAGATGCGTTTTTTCTTTTTAGTATCGTGTAGTTACGCCATTTCTACCTAGGAACATTAATATTATGCAATAAACGAATAAGACTCTTCTACTTAGTTGCGCCTTTTCATTTAAGTCTATTACAGAAACTTCTTTCCAGTTTAGTAATCCACAAGAAATTTTGTAGATAAGTTCTTTTTCGTTATTAATAAAAGCAAGGGTATTCGTATTTCACAACATACTAGTAGATGCGCCGTTTTCTGCTGACTCCGAATCACTATATAACTCAATTTTTAAAAAATGTTAGATGCGCCCTTTACCCGTATGACGGCTAAGCTAGGTGGACTGATGACCTGCGAAAGGTGGCTGGGACGGACTGGATGCGGAAGGCAGAGGATCGGCAAACATGGCGCGTATTGGGGCCTATGTCCAGCAGTGGACTGCAGTAGGCTAATTGATTAATTGACTAATCTAAAAGTCAAGTAGAAAGCCGAAACACACTATTCGTCTTTCTATTTGGTTACTTTTATCTAGTTTCTTTTAAATTCTTTGTGGCAAAGGGCAAAAGTGCGTTTTCACTAAATTGGTTAGAATATATTATAACACACTAACACTATACCTTTTTATAGAAGCTTATCAATTTATTAATCAGGCAAATCTACTAAAAACTTTCTTACATTTATGTACCTATATTCTAAAATCTGATTCACAAACTTTGAACGGCCCTCCAGTAAAATTTGCTTTATACACTTACCATGTGTAGGACCCATCGATAAACATAACATCAAGTTTTTATTTTATTTCACCTAGATTTAAGGCTAAAAGACGTATTCCATTAAATTACTTCACAACTACGAAAGAGAAAAGTTATTCCCCGTGACACTACCAGTAGTGTCAAGTATATTTGACACTTCGATTAAGATAGGGATTCAATACCGAAGTCATCTGGAAGACAAGGTCAAGCTGGCATCAAAGAAACTTGGGGTGCTCAACAGGGCGAAGCAGTACTTCACTGCGGGGCAACGACTCCTCCTTTATAAGGCACAGGTTCGGCCCCACATGGCGGGGAGGCGGGGAGTTCATCCTCACACATTGCGACCGGAAACGGTGCGCACTGTGCGGTATGAAAGGAACTTCATCCCTCGCACACTCAAGCTGTGGAATGAACTCCCCGCGATGGTTTTCCCAAGCGACTACAATATGGGGTTCTTCAAGAAGGGCATTAGAAGGTTTCTTCAGGGTCGGCAGCACGAGTGTGACGCCCCTGGTGTTGCATACGTCCATAGGCCACGGTAACCACTTTCCATCAGGTGGGCCGTGTGCTTGTCTGCCACCTAAGTGGTATAAAAAAAAAAAAAAAAAAGAATCGACCTCGGACGGGTCTCGAACCCGCGATCTTTCCCTTACAGGGGGAATATAAGTTCGTATGAATGTCGGTAGATGGCTTCACCGTCGCCCTTAAGACGGTTGTATAAGGGAATTTGGATTGATTTCGTACGTGTCTCGGTGGCTTAGTGGTCAGAGCGTTCCCCCTGTAAGGGAAAGATCGCGGGTTCGAGTCCCGTCCGAAGTCGATTCTTCTTCCCTATCTTAATCGATTTGAACAGTTAGCATAGTAAATGCTTCAAAATTTCATTCAGTATATTTGACACTACTGGTAGTGTCATTGGGAATAATTTGTACCCTTGACACTACCGGTAGTGCCATGGGGCAAGAATTTTACCCTTGACACTACCAGTAGTGCCATTGGGTAGTGCCACGGGGCAGTCACCGCCGGGTTTTGAAAGGGTTATAGTATTGTAACCAATACTGTTCAGCAGATTATACAAAAGATCTGAGAGTATAATCACCCGCTATGTATGGCATTTGTAGATTACGAGAAGTTTTCTGACATCATCTAGACCTGTGCATTTCTGGATTGTCTACGACGGTGTCGTACTGATACGATATTTCATTGCTGAGGTGCTAATTTTAGATTAGAAGACGAAGCCCAAAAGGAAATATTATACGTCAAAAGGTTGATAAATGTTGAGCAACATTGGGCAAATTCGTCGAGGTTTCTACTCCCCTGTTATGAACTTATGACTGATGGGGCCGAAATGTGGAAACTGACAGTGGGGATCAGGTTTTCCATGGCATACATTGGGTGAGGCCTAAGTCCAACAGTGGACTGAAATAGGCTAATTGATTGATTGATTGATATAGGTAATAGTATTTTTTTCTTTCCAGTCTTTTTCTAGCCATTTACTAGCTATAGATATAAAGATACTAATAATATGGCATGTATTTAAATCGATATTAAAGGGGATTGGGTAATCTAGTATGGACAGTGGCGTCCTTAATTTTTTCAGCAGCCATTAATAATTTTGATACCACTTCATTGTACTGTGTTAAACATACGTACAAATGTCATTATTTTCATTGTAAGTAATATCGGAGCCGCGATATACAGGGTGCAACATTTCGACTTTACCTTGAAGAAAAGTACCCTCATACTAAAGATAGCGAATTTTGCTTAAAGGAAACATTACCTTATTTTTAAAAAGAAACAAAACTGCATTCGAAGACTTTTGAAAATGCCACACCCGGTAGTCGAACCGACTAATATCTTACAAAACCTTCTCTTTCGTGGATTTCCTTTTATTTAATTTACCATGTTTTTAGAGAGATTTGATCCTTATGATCGACCCTATCGATTGATGCAATAAAAATACAGGGTGTTATTTTTTCGAATTGTAGTCGGTTCGATTATAAGGCGTGGCAAACGATTTTTCAGCATTCCTTAAATGCAGTGCTGTTTCTTTTTTTAAAACACACTAAACTGTATTCAAAGTTTTCTGAAAATGCCACACCCGGTAGTCGAACCGACTAAAATCTTTCTAAATCTTTTATTTCATGGATTTCCTTTTATTTCATTTACCAAGTTTGTTAAAGAATTTTGATCGTTGTGATCGACTCTATCGATTGATGCAATAAAAATATAGGGTATTATTTTTTCGAATTGTTCGATTGTGAGACGTGGCAAACGATTTTTCAGCATTCCTTAAATGCAGTTCTGTTTCTTTTTTAAAAACATACTAAACTGTATTCAAAGTTTTCTGAAAATACCACACCCGGTAGTCGAACAGACTAAAATCTTTCTAAATCTTCTATTTCATGGATTTCCTTTTATTTAATTTACAAAGATTGTTAGAGAGATTTGATCCTTATGATCGATCCTATCGATTGATGCAATAAAAGTACAGGGTGTTATTTTTTATAATTTTAGTCGGTTCGATTACATTACAGGGCGTGGCAAGAGATTTTTTGAAATTCCTTAAATGCAGCTTTGTATTTTTTGAAATAAGAGAGTGTTTCCCTTGAATTAAATTAGCTATTTCCGGTAGTAAGAGTAGATACTATTCCTACATATTAACATCCAAGAAGTAATTATTGTAATCAATTAGCCTATTGCAGACTACTGCTAGACATAGGCCTCTACTAATGTGCGCCATTTCAGTCCATCTGGCTAGGGGGGGGGGGATTACTTTCCGTTTTCCATCTCGCTAGGAATAGTACTCTAAATACTGGAGATAGCGAATTTCATTCAAAGGAAATGTTTTCTTATTTAAAAAAAGAAACAGAACTGCATTCAAGGAATGCCGAAAAATCGCTTGCCACACCCTGTAATCGAACCGACTAAAATTCGAAAAAATAACACCCTATATTTTTATTGCATCAATCGATAGGGTCAATCATAAGGATCAAATCTCTTTAACAAACTTGGTATATTAAATAAAAGGAAATCCATGAAATAGAAGATTTAGAAAGATTTTAGTCGGTTCGACTACCGGGTGTGGCATTTTCAGATAACTTTGAATACAGTTTAGTACGTTTTTAAAACAGAAACAGAACTGCATTTAAGGAATGCCGAAAAATCGTTTGCCCCGCCCTATAATCGAACAATTCGAAAAAATAACACCCTATACTTTTATTGCATCAATTGATAGGGTCGATCATTAGGATCAAATCTCTCTAATAAACTTGGTAAATTAAATAAAAGGAAATTCATGAAATAGAAGATTTAGAAAGATTTCAATCGGTTCGACTACCGGGTGTGGCATTTTCAGAAAACTTTGAATACAGTTTAGTATGTTTATAAAAAGAAACAGAACTGCATTTAAGGAATGCTGAAAAATCGTTTGCCACGCCTTATAATCGAACCGACTACATTTCGAAAAAATAACATCCTGTATTTTTATTGCATCAATCGATAGGGTCGATCATAAGGATCAAATCTCTCTAACAAACTTGGTAAATTTAATATAAGGAAATCCATGAAATAGCAGGTTTAGGGAGATTTTAGTCGGTTCGACTACCGGGTGTGGCATTTTCAGAAAACTTTGAATGCAGTTTTGTTTCTTTTAAAAAATAAGGGGATGTTTCCTTTCAGTGGAATTCGCTATCTCCAGTATTTAGAGTACTTCCATCTAAGTAAAGTTGAAAAATACCACCCTGTATAGCTAAGTCCCGATATAGTTTAGAGAAGTTTGTCCATAGTAACTTTTGATCACTTTATACTGTACTTTCATATTATACAAATTTCATTGATGGCCGCTCAATTCCAACACGACGCCAACATTACCCAACCCCCTTTGTATAGTCCCTTTTTTCTAACAAAATATTTCAAAGCTATATCAAAAATACTGACTTGCACACTAATTATGCGCACTAACTAAATCAAATTAAATATACTGTTTAATGAAAGGAGAACATTCACTCTCCATACATATCTGGGCTAATTTTGAAAGTGCCGGCCAAAGAAAAAAAATACGATATTCCGTTAGAGCTTGTTCTTACTAGCATTTTTTATTACCGCGTCAAAGTTGAGAGACCACTTCCAACGGTTTTATTTGAGTTTAAAAATCTTAAAAATTTTCACTTTTTAAGATACGAACTATTAAAAATAAATGAAACATATTGTTCTACATTGGAAGAATAGTTAATAAAAGCAATATAAAATAAACCCTATACTGCATATATATTGTTGTTTTTCGTCCATTTATTTAGATCCAAAATTAAAAGTGCCGGCCAAAGAAAACAAATATAATATTCCACTAGAGCTTGTCCTCATCAGCACTTTTTATTATGTCGTCAAAGCTGAGAGACCACTGCCCTCGGTTTATTGGCGTTCAAAAATCTTAGAAACATATATAATTTTTATGATACGATATATTGGAAATGAATGAAAAATATTGTTCTATATTGGAAGAATAGTTATTAAACGCAATAACAAATAAACCCCATACTGCATATCGCTGTTTTTCGTTAGTTTATTTAGGTCTAAAATTGAAAGTGCCGGCCAAAAAAAAATGATATTCCGTTAGCGCTTGTCCTTATTGGCATTTTTATTATGGCGTCATAGCTGAGGGAACACTGCTCTCGGTTTTATTAGAGTTCAAAAACCTTGGAAACGCACATTTTCAATAAAATAGATAATTGAAAAGGAATGATAAATGTCGTATTATATTGGAAGAATAGTTGATAAAAGCAATAAATAATAAAGCAATAAAAATAAGCATATAAAAATAAAATACACGAGCAATAATACTGTTTCATTGCACTTCACCCTTCTTGTTTTATCTATGATAATGTATGTATAATGTTGACGAACCTGGACATGACGTGACTGCTATCGTCCACGAATCATCCATAAGGCATTGCCATTAGTGCCTTGTAACTGTGGAATATGATGAACTCATTTACTAAGTTCAATTGGAAATGCACTTTTAACCAATATAAATCAATATTTCTCATTCATTTTCAATAATTCGTAAAAAAATGTAAATATCCAAGATTTTTGAACTCAAATAAAACCGAGGGAAGTTGTCCTTCAGCTTTGACACCATAAAAAAATGCTAATGAGGACAAGCTCTAGCGGAATATCATATTTGTTTTCTTTGACCGGCACTTTAAATTTTTGAACTAATTAAATAGTTACACTTTATACTAAATATTTAACCCTAAACAAAATCTCAAGGAATCGATTTAGAACTTTGGTGTAGTAATAAAAAATGCTTACAATGTTGAGTTCTATCAAAATCAAGCACTTTTTTTAGTGGCCGGCAAAATAAAAATTAGCCCAATCTGAATGATCGCCTTTGCAGAACAATTCCTTTGGTTAAATAAAAAAAATAACCACGAAGGCAAAAGCGGGAGCTCCGCTTCGCTCCGCTCCCGCATTAGCCTTTTAACCTAATCTATCCAAGTCGGATTTGCACACCTTTTTCAATAAATCTATCATTTGATTTAGTTAGTGTGCAAGTCAGTTTTTTTGCACAGCATTCATGTTTCTGGTATGCATTCAGTAAAAATATCCCTTTTTATTTTGATATAATATTCTAAAAATCTACCACTTTTTTGTATGACAAGGCCGATGTTTCCTACAGTTTTCATTTAATATTTAGTAAAATTCAATACTGAGAGAGCGAAATAAGGCGTCGAAAGTTTATACAATAAGTCCGTCAGTTTAGAAAAAATACTTTTGATGGCGGTAGTCGACATCCACGCAGGCGGAGCTGCGGGCGAAAAGCTAGTTGCTATATATTATGTGTAAAATTAAAACTAACTATACAGGGTTATTGGTAACTCGACGTATTCCTGTCAGGGGGTGTTAGGGGACCCAAAATGCTACAATTTGGAGCCCACATAAATGTACGGCCGAAAATCAATAGTTTTCGAAATAATTGACTTTAAGTTTTTTCCATAGTAACCCAAAATTCAACCTTCAATTGCAAATTTAAAAAAAGGTTTTTGCAAAGTGGGACTTATTCTAATTTATTTTTGTAGGTAAAACTTTTACTAACCTAATAGTAATAAAAACTAAAAAAAAAATTAAATAGAAAGACTGTGGGAAACTAAAATTTAAAAAAATATACAAGACGGTTAAAACGTAAATAATTAGAAAATCATAAAATTATTAAAAAAACTAAATTAAAAATTTTAAATCCCCCGACACAAAAAATACCTCCAAAAACTTAAAAATAATTGTGATCTGATAAGTACCTATACTGTAACAAAATTGTAACTAATTAATACTATGACACAGCATTTATAACCAATTGACACTTTCGAACTCAGGTAAAATGATAACCGGATGACCTTGTGCCCAATATATTATGTCGATCCTAAAGAATAAAAATTTCCTTGGTGCATTTTCACCCGCGCTTATTAAAACTCACTTTTTTTCATAAATACAATATTATACTATAGATTTCATTACCTTTTTGGAAAGCTGATTAAACGCACAATTTTTTCCTGTAATTTGTACGCTCACTGCCATAGTAATTTTTGAGACATACGACAATTACTGGAGAGTAAGGTGAAAATTGTAAAGAATTTTTTTTATGAAATACTCCACAGTTTTTCTATTTAATTTTTTTTTTTTAGTTTTTATTACTAGTTTAGGTTAGTAAAAGTGTTAGCTACAAAAATAAATTAGAATAAGTCACACTTTGCACAAACTTTTTTTTTAAATTTGCAATTGAAGGCTGAATTTTGGTTTACTATGGAAAAAACTTAAAAAGTCAATTATTTCGAAAACTACTGATTTTCGGCCGTACATATGTGGGCTCCAAATTGTAGCATTTTGGGTCCCCTAACACCCCCTGACAGGAATACGTCGAGTTACCAATAACCCTGTATATGTCATCCCTACAAATATTATAAACTAGCTGTTGCCCGCGGCTCCGCCCGCGTGGATGTCGTTTATCGCGTGGTGTTGTAAAATAGTGCTGAAAGTTGAGCGTTGAACGTTGATTAGACATTGTACTCGCCTCTCTATTCGACTCGAGGAGGTAGGTACACGACGGTATATCCGTCCCAATCGAGCAGTTCGACTGGGGAAGTTTAGTATCTCCGCCCTACAGAAGGCCGCGGCTTAATAACCTCGTGTTGTGTTTCCGACGGTGAGTAGGGTAGCCAAAGCGCACTGGAGAGGAACCAAAGCTTTTGTCCGACTTATCTTTTGCGCTGACGGCACAGATTCTCTAAGTTCTTACAGGGTAGGCAGCACCCCCCTGCTGTTGCACTCACCCATAGGCCACGGTAACCACTTACCATCAGGAGGGCCGTGTGCTTGTTTACGACCTCATTACTACAGTGCGACTCACGACAGTCACGACTATAGTATGGGGTACATCAAGAAGAGCGAGTGTGACGCCCCTGGTGTTGCATACGTTCATAGGACACAGTAACCACTTTCCATCAGGTGGGCCGTGTGCTTGTCTGCCACCTAAGTGGTATAAAAAAAATTTCTACCTGCGTATCTAGGTATCTACTCGACTCTCTACTCCCCGTACCTTTGCCCTTCCCCCACCCTCTCCCCTACTCCTTCGCTTCCCCGTTGTATCTCTTGTCTACTCCACTATATCCTTCACCGCACCACGCTCTAAGTAATCTGTCTTTGTGTGGAAAACGATTTTTAACTGATCTTAAGACAGTACCGACATCCATTTCATACCTGACAAATTAGAAATTGAAAAATTTAAACCTGAATAAAATATGGAGTTACCGACTCGTAGTCACACCACATTATCACACCAGTATGACAAACGGTATTTTTTTTCTCGTTTGTCACACTGCTGATTTTTACACACCATGTAATGTATTTATTTCCGAACTAGTGCTGTCCGAGTTATACTACTTATTTATTTTATTTATTTATTCGTAGAGACATTAAACAGTTACACGTTAAGTACATTGTTAAAAAGAAAGTGAATGAACTTGTAACCCACACCAATGTCCGCGAAATAATTATTGTGAAAATTAGGTATAAATCGTGCTTATTTTATATGAAACGTAAAGTAATATTTTAAAGTAGGTATCTATTGAGAGAAAAATGAGTAGGTACAATACTACAGTAATACCTACAGTAAAACTTCAAATTACGTATTAGCCAATGCATTAGCATTTTGCTAAGTACTAACAATAAAAGCTTGTTTTAAAATGTTTACTAGTTTTTTGTTAACGCAACATTTCAAGGAAATGTCCCAATGATATTTCGCTATTTAATAGTTTTAATTGGCACGAAATTATAAAACTATCTTTATCAGTTTGTTCGAGTCTTCTTTTTTTTTGTATATTAATTTCCTTCTGATTTATTAATACTGTTAATAACTTTAGTATGGTTACGTAGTTTTTATTTATCTTTTTGTTTAACTGGGAGTGCCAACTTTCACAAACGTTGTTGGTTCTGTGTTTTTGACCAACTACATTCCAGTCAGCAGTATATTGTTCATCATTTAGCCATTGACGGCCAACGTATGCAATGAACTGTTTTATCTTTTCCCCGCTCAATTCATTTGATTCATTTTTTATGTACTCCCATGCGTTTTTAACAAGTTCTAACGGAGTTAGCGGCAATACCGTACATAATCCCACAATTCTTTTATGAATTTTACTTTTCAAACCAATTGATTTCGCTTTTCGCCATAAGCACTGACAATAGTGATAGTAACACTTTTTAATCGATATACGTGGAAAAAAAAGTTTTATGGCATTTGCTACAGCTATCTCAAAATCTGCGTGAAATACAGTGGGACACCAATCGGGAAATTTAGTTTTCAAGATGTCGAACAATGCAGCGTATGTTGACACTTTTTTGTCACTCATGAGCACATGAATTAGTGGTACAACTGAAGTTTTTTGAGATGTGCTTCCCATATCACCGAGGATAGAAAGCAATTGTGGAAATGGTTGTGGAGAACTCTTAAAAGTCGCATCAATAAAATATTCTTTCACACTTTTTAATAATGCCTTTGCGTCTTCAGAACAAAATATTAGTGGTCTGGTATTCTCATATTGATAATCAGCAATTAGACATTTTTCAAATGTAATAGGTACTTGTACGTCTTCAATGTGTTTGAAAACGGTCTTATTCACGTTTAGTTTTCGTTTGCGTGCATTATAGAGGCTGCACTTTACGCTATCAAATTGTGGCACTTTCAACCCTTTTTCTTTTAAGGGTCTAATATGTTTCTCGAAAATTTTTGTCATTGGCTCCGCAGAAGTACAAGCAACTTCATGTATTTTGTGTATCGAACGTTTAAAAACGAGTTTTGTCGGTACTATAGATAACAATATTACAATATGAATCACGGATTATTCACATCTAAAGACATGCCATAGGTTGTAGGTCAGTTGCATTACTTGTCGGTAAACCGACTTTATTATGTTGGCACTGCACTAGCAATTACGATATACATGTTGTGTAAAAATCAGCAGTGTGACAAACGAGAAAAAAAATACCGTTTGTCATACTGGTGTGATAATGTGGTGTGACTACGAGTCGGTAAGGAAAATATGCTTGTATACGTCCAATTGGAACGAAACCATAGTAAGTTCAAAACCGCGTTAACGCCATCTAGTTACGGATGTGGAACTAAATCATCGCCAAAAATAATAATATTTAGGATTTAAAAAACGCATTTGTTTACACAACTGTAAATGTAAATTCAAGTCTATTTATTTACATACTTGCTAGGATGTAATAAGATATAAAATTTCATCCATAAGAATAAAAAAGCGCCATCTATATTTCCGCTCATATTCCGTATAATATCAATATTGTTCACAACTCCGGTTCTACTCAACCGAATGCGATCAAACAAACGTAAGATTTTAAGTCTGACCAAGCCCTTTCTAACAAAAAAAAACCGCATGAAAATCCGTTCAGTAGTTTTTGCGTCCATCGCGGACAAACAGACAAACAGACAAACAGACAGGAAATGAAAAAAATATATTTTCGTGTTCAGTATCGTTAATATAACATAACCCAGGTATTTTTTTTTAAATATCTCCAATGTACAGACACGACCACTTTACAATTTTATAATAGTATAGATGCGAAAGTAACTCTGTCTGTCTGTCTGTCTGTCTATCTGTCTGTCTGTCTGTCTCACTTTTACGACTAAACCGCTGAACCGATTTTGATGAAATTTGGTATAGAGGTAGGTTAGACCTTGAGAAAGGACATAGGCTATGTTTGGTCGCGATAACCGACATCCACGCGGGCGGAGCCGCGGGCAAAAGCTAGTATATAATAACAAATTGTTGGCAAAGTCAAAAAACCTGGTCTGTGAGACCGGCGCACAGTGTCGCGTCCCTTTATCATGAATCAATTTTTCGAAATGTCTTAAATACTATATTGTGATATGGCAATACAATCATAGATAACTTCTGCATTTGATGAGGGTAGTTATAATTTTTTTATCGTAAACTTCACTAAATAATAAGCAGTTGAACTCAGACAAAAATATTGTAGTTATAATTTGCGTAAGTGAACTCTCGTACTTTATCGTTTGTTTTGTTAGGTGAACCAGTTGATATTCCTTTGTTTTTAATACTATAGGTAAAATAAGTGTGTATTGACGACAGCAAGCTATTAAAATACTATTTGCAACAATTATGGATAAGTTATGTTATGACTATTTTAACCTTACAAGGAAAAATAATAATATAATTAATGTTTACTCAGAGTTTTAAAAAATATTTCACATAATACATCCGTAATTTTTTGATATTATGTAGCCCAATGATGGGTCTACTTTATGTATGGAAAAGCCCAGTTTGCGCAGATTAGCTCATTCAGATTAATTGTCTTTTAGATCCCGTAAGAGCAATGCTTTTAAATTTAGCATTCAGCTGACTCGGATAAGAAAATAAATGCGTGTTTCAGTTTATTCTCACTTGGTTTCATGTGGTTGACTGTACTCAGTCAATTAAAGACAGCATTAAGAACACAACAATTTTTTTTCGATGATTTCAGGAGAAATTCTAATCAAAAATTAAATGTATTAAAAACAAAATTTAAAACATGGTAACAAAAGGATTTAAATTTAGAATACATAGTACTCGAATATACAACAATACAAACAACATCAAAAGCCGATAGAATTCGTGGCAGATCTAAAAAAAAGTTGTATGAAATTAGCGTGGCATCTAATAAAACGACGAGTCTTGGACATCGTTCATCGTTTTTGCGGCTAAATGGGCAAATTAATCAAGCGGTACAACTCGGCTCGGGGTGCGCATTTTCTTACATAAGTTTTCAACTCCTATCATCGGATTTCCGAAAAAATTTTTCATACCATTTAAAGTCATACTGATCATTCTTCATAAAATTTTTACAAATAAATATTGAAATATATAATCATTGAAATTCATAATATCACTTATCATAAATTTGTTGTTACTAATATTTGTTTTCATATATTTGTTTATACTAATAATCGAAACTCATAATCATTTCAATAAATAACTTTTTTTTTTTATACCACTTAGGTGGCAGACAAGCACACGGCCCGCCTGATGGAAAGTGGTTACCGTGGCCTATGGACGTATGCAACACCAGGGGCGTCACACTCGTGCTGCCGACCCTGTAGAAACCTTCTAATGCCCTTCTTGAAGAACCCCATATTGTAGTCGCTTGGGAAAACCACCGCGGGGAGTTCATTCCACAGTTCATAAAGGTGTTTTATTCTAATATTATTCGTTTTAATATTTCTTAATCATAAGTGTTTTTATCCGTATTTTCCGTATCCGACTTGGATAGATTAGGTTAGAAGGCTAATGCGGGAGCTTCGCTCCGCTCCGCTCCCGCATTAGCCTTCGTGGTTATTTTTTTTTATAACCATGCAGAACTATATTTAATCCAAAAACAAATTTAAAACAAAATTGGTCACTCTAGAAAAATGATAATATGAGTTAAAATATTTTCTATTACTAATACCCTTTATTAATACAAAAATTATGATAATTGAATGTTATGAAGAAAAAAGTTATGAATAAAAAAATATGATCACTAACGGTTATTAACTCCGTTGTTAGGAATAGAAATGTATGAATAAAAAATATATGAAAAAGAAAATTATGAAGAGTGATTATTATGAGCACAAATCGGTAGTAAGACAAAGAATAGGATTTAAAAGTTTATGTAAGCCAATATGGACCCCTCGGCTCGTTATCACCATATGATGCGCTTGCTTTGTATATCGATTTAGGGTTCTCGCTTCGTAAATACAACACGTGAAGTAATCAACAACCTGCATCCCGGCACTCTTCCGAGGTACTTTAATTGATAAAAGTTAGAAACGACCTATTACCTTATAGCATGAACAGTACAGATACCTACCCAAATTTAAGTTGAGTTACAAAACTTGTTTAACAGGCATTAATAAACTTCTAATAGTAAACTTCTATCTCATCAACAAAAATTTGTCTAGTGGACCAAAAATTAAAATAGATAAGTTTAAAGATCTACTAAAAGAGACTAACGATCTTTACCTTATGTATGAATTATATTATTCTTAGTATAACATTCCTACGTCTATAGGTACACAAGGTACTGGTCCATTCCCCAGAATTAATTGAATACTTTCTTTTGCCTATTGGTCAGCTTCCTGAGGATGCATTGGAAGGTAGACATAAAGACATCAGAAACTTGAGGGAATTCCATACTCGCAAAACTTCCAGGCAGCACACAAATCATGATCTAATGACTGTGATGCTAATGATAAACCGTCCCATACATTCGCGACACTGTGCGGCGTCACCAATGATGATGCCCACTTTCCATACATCCGTTGCCCTGTCATTACATTTTTAAAATGCTATCGTATTACTGTACTGGTATCATTGATGAATAGATACTGCATCTTTAAAACCATAAAACCAATAATGGTTTAAATCTTTAGACAGAAAAATGTATATTCAAGGTATTAAAACGTGTAGGTAAAGTATTTATTTATCTGTGCTTTGACTAATGAACTGTGTGACAGTGTCAAAAAACTTAAGGGGTCCATTACACGGTCATGCAAACGTCATGCATCATGCCGTCAATCATGAATATTATTGGTCAATCGGTTATTAGACGTTATGTTATTGGTCACTCACGGCGTGATTGATGGTTAAACCATGGCAAAACCTAGCGTGTAATGGACCCCTAACAACCAATGATCGTGTTCTGACATACATTTTACTATACGCGGGTGCGACCGGGTCTAACGCTACATAGGATGATGACGATCTCATATTATCAAAAGTTAATTCTTCACAGTCAAGATTAACAAGATATAGGTAATAATTTAGATTTACTTCATGTCATATGCTCATATTCAGTGATTAAATGAGCTTTCACTATACAATTTACTGTTTGCAATTTTTGTCATCATCATCATCATCATCCTTGTGTTCATTCTGACTACATCCGGGGCCTTGCTTCAGAGTCCGGGGTCCACCTCTTCCAGTACTACCACGACGCGGCTGAACTTACATTATTTTCGGTGAAGCAACTGCCATCTGACCTCCAAAACCCATTGGCGACATTAAAGTATTGTGTAGACTAGTTGTTGGATTTATAGGGCTCTAACTACTCCTAACGACTGCCATTAGATGTTCGTATGATAACTGGTACTGTCGGCTTAACGTGCTCTCCAAGGCACGGACTATTAGATACCATGACCCAGGTCAATGCAAGTAGATATATTCATGCATGCAAATATTTGCACTGAGCGGAAATCGAACCCGCGCCTCCTGCGTAGCATTCGTGTTCACTACCGCCATGCCACTGAGGCTGAGGGAATTTTTGCATTCAACAATAACTAAATAAAATACTTTTTAACTTTATTGCTATTACAGAAATGACAATATGAAAAGTCAAAAATGAATATTAATAATACAACCTTACAACATTTTATTCATTACAATTGGTATTTTTATTCGTCTATTTTTTTTTTATAATGTATGTGTTCTCTTATTATAATAATCGTCAAAATAATGTTGTGTTTTGAATTGAAGGCAGGAATCTTAGAGCCCAGGGTCTGTCTTCCGACTTTTCTAAAAGGTTAGGGCCAGTCCACACGGCGCGTTGCGTTGCGTTGCGTCGACGCAGCACTGTGCCACTGCGTCGCGTCGTTTTACATACAAATAATCATAGTGTCCACACGGCGCGCTGCGTCGACGCAACGCATACACGACGGAGCTGCAGCCCCGGAGGCAAAGCGGGTGGGGGTGTACGCGTTGTGACTGTGACTGCATCGTAGTAACGAACGCTGCGCTGCGGTGGCGCAGCGCCCGTGTGGCCGGCTATGCGTCAAAATATTTGCGTTGCGTCGACGCAACGCAAACAACGCACCGTGTGGACTGGCCCTTAGGGTCTGTCTCCACTTTTCACTGTTTTGGGCATCACTGGTAATGAGATAATTGGCACGCATAACACATTCTACAACGATAGTTGAGCTAAGACTTCTTAGGTTTGTTCTGCTACCCGGCGGGGCGGTATTGCCAGACATTTTTATCATACACGTAGCCTGGGGGTTGCCGAAAAACTTGTCCAGAAATGAGGCTCTCCTGTATTTTATCTGCTATGTCATGGACAAGGATCCCACGGATGCGGACATTGCTCTCCTCTCAAATGGGGTGATATCAGAGTATCAAATTGAATTTGAACGCAACAGAAAGAGGAATTACACTACACATCAGCAATAAAACGAAACCATGAAACCAAATGAAGCTGTCACTGTCATGTCATAGTCGGTGTTTGTTTATAGCGTAGAGAGAGGACAAATACAATTATTATTTGTAATCGTAGCAGGTACCAGTAACACAATATAACAGTGGTATACCTACTAGGTATACCTAATACGATTATTTCATATTATTTTGATATCTTATTAGGTAATAGTCAAAATAATAGCGACAATGAGCGATATTATAATCTATGTGCGTGCGTTAATCCTAAGCCTGTTAAAGTATGAAGGAAAAGTTGGTCACTATTTCGTATTTATGTTATAGGCAATGTGTATAATCCGGCATTGTAGGTATAGAATGATACATTGCCTAAAACGTTCAGGCAATGTGTATAATACGATTAATTTCATACATTGCCTAGGTATTATATTAAATGCCAGAAGCGCATCAGGCAATGTTTTTATTGGACGGGTTGTTGTAAATTCGTCTCTTTAAAATGATATTTCATGTGCGAAAATTCGTCTCACCTTAATAAATAAGTACTGCTAGCAAACAAAGTACTTAATAGATTAACAAAGCGTCATTTATTTGCGATCCCTTAAGAAGCCCTCTATGGATTTGAAAAATGGATATTACTGCTGAAAGAAAAACTGTTCACTCCGACTTGGATAGATTAGGTTAGAAGTTAGGTTCGTGGTAATTTTTTTTTAACCATGCAGATCTCTTAGGCCACGGTAACAACTCTCTTTCCATCAGGTTAGGTGGCTGACAAGCACAGGGATGATGGTAAGAGAGTGGTTGCCGTGGCCTATAGAAATTCTGTATGGTAATAAAAAAAATAACCACAAAGGCTAATGCGGGAGCTCCGCTCCGCTCCCGCATTTACCTTCTAACCTAATCTATCCAAATCGGAATGTGCAGCTTTGCTTTCACTGCTATGTGAGAAACATTTTACGCAAAAAACACGTAGGTACTTAGCCATACCTACCAATAGAACACAATACATGTCTTATCAGCACTTTCGCTGGTGGAAGTTGAAATTAGGATTAGCTCTCAAAAGATTAGTATCTATCTAACTAAATCATAGAGAAGAAAAATAGATTACATACATTACCTATGCTTCGACCGGCATTCTATACAATGCCTAGGTATTCTATACATTTCCTAGGCAAAGTGTAAAATAGTTTAAACATTGAATATCACTTCATACATTGCCTGAACGACCCCGGCATTCTATACATTTCCTAGGTATTGTATAGAATGCCTGCATTATACACATTGCCTATAACATTTACATTATATTGAATAACTGGACGTAGTCGTTTGATTGAAAAGTAGTGCAAACAGCCACTATTATTTACTGCAATAGGCTCACCCCCTATTACGTGGGACCCAATACAATGATTTAGTGAAATGTGAGTGTTCATTCACCTCTGCCTAACCCTCCGGGGATAAAGGCGTGATTATGTGTGTATGTGTGTGTGTGTGTGTGTGACTAATATTTGTCCTACTGGGTAACAGGAAGAATAACGTAATATCTGTCAAGTCATTTGTTCATTAATACGATTATTCTAAATAGTCCCGATTGTAACATCTCTAAAGAGAATATAATCACAACGTGACAGAGAATATAGAATATTTTCCGTCTATGGTTTCTGCTTTAAGATGGTGAATTTCGTCTTACGCAGATTGATATATTGCGGATCATTTTGATTATCATTAAAAAACTGATATCTGATTTTCTAGCCTAACACTTTCTGTCTAAGTTTTTTTGATAAAAATAGAAAAAAATATGCTATTTTATGAGCTAATTATCTAGGCAATACGGGCAAAGTGCTTATTCTGATCAGACAGGTGAAAAGTGGGCATTGTTAAGAAAATTTCGCGATAACTTTGCGATAAAATGCACTTTTTAGTTCTCCTATTGTAAGGTAGAGGCAGCACGGTCGATTGTTTTGCTTTCGTTTCGGCTTTGAGTTACGTAATACCAATTTGCCGTTTTTGCGCGATTACCGCGCAAATATTGCTATCGTTTTGCTATCGCGAGTTACCTAATAACCCTGCGGATCTCGACCGGGCGTCGTACATTAATTTCGTGATGGACGGTACTCTGCCGGTAACGATAAAGGAGTTGCGGGAGGCGACGGATACAGACGTAACGTTACGTAATGTAGTGCATTATGTGTTGAATGGATGGCCGAAAAAAATAGCTGATATGCGTATAAAGCCGTACCATTCGTGTAGGACACAGCTAGCTTATGAAAAAATGAAAATGGCTGTGTGATGAGAGGGCACAAAGTTGTAATTCCAGATAAATTACGTGATAAAATCTTGTCGGAATTGCACCAGTCTCATTTAGGTATTGTGAAGACTAAGGCGGAAGCCCGTTCGCGGTTCTGATTCCCGGGGATAGACGCGGCGTTAGAGCGTTTGATAGGCTCGTGTGACGCATGCATACAAATGCGGCCGGCGCCGGCGCGGGCGTCGATTGCGAACTGGGAGTACCCCCCAACGCCATTTTATCGAGTGCATATCGATTTTTTGGGGCCTATTAACGGGCACACCTTCTTAGTCGTAGTTGATGCTTACACCAAGTGGGTGGAAGTTTATGATATGCAGTCCGGTACGTCAACGGCAGCGACGACTGAGAGGTTGTGCGAGTTCATGTCGAGATTTGGTATTCCGCATACGTTGGTCAGCGACAACGGGACAGCGTTTACATCGCATGGCTTTAAGGCTTTTTGTAGAATGAACGGAATTTCTCATGTGACGTCACCGACGTACTCTCTGGCCAGCAACGGGCAGGCAGAGAGTTACGTAAAAATAGTTAAAAGGGGTATTAAAGCAAGCTTGCTTAAAAATGAAGCGAGAAATTTAAATAAAAATCTTCTAAAATATTTATTTCATTATAGGAATTCCATTCACTCAGTAACCGGGGGTCACCCCAGCCGAGCTGGTTTACGGGCGCAAGCTTAGAACGCGTTTAGATTTTCTCAAAACCGAATTACCATCGCCTTCATCCACGGCTCTGGCTAACGTGGTCCACCATAAGCAGTGTTCGCAAAATAAGTCGGGTGCACTTAATAGGCAACAGTTGACTAATGGTGATACGATACATTATAAACAATATACACTCAACGGTAAATTCACCTGGTGCAATGGTATAGTGATTAAAAAGATCGGCAAAGTTGTATATCTAATTAAAGACGTTGTGACTTCAGCCATTGTAAAAAAACACAAGAACCATATTATATTGTATAAGGGACAGGATTGTGATAATGACGTCAGCGTTAATATAGACCAAGAAGAAGAGGAGCTAATTGGTAGTCCCGCACCAGTCACGCGGGCAGCGGAAGAAGAGCTACATCCATACACGGATGCCAGCAGGCCGCATTCCACCGAGGCTACAGGTGGCTCAGCACTAGTAAGTACAGAAACCCCACCAGTTTCATCGACAGAGGCTTCACAGCCTTCTTCACCTGCAAATTCGGGGGAGGAAGAGGAGTTCCAGAAGGCCTTGCTCGGCTCCCCTAGTGCTGCAAGCGTTGATGAAGTACCACCACAACAGCAGGAGGCCCAGGAAGCCTTGCCCGGCGCTCCTGTTACTGCGAGCACTGATGAACCATCATTGCAACAACAGGCAGGTGGACCTATGGCGGCAATGCGGTCTAGACGCGATCGTCCTAACGTCAATTACCTACAGGTTGTTCTTTTAGTAATTAAGTAACTTGATAATTTAGTAGTTAAGAATTATAGTGGTAGTTAATAGCTTAGATGTAGTATTAATATGTATTTCTAAGCTAAGGGGAGGATTGTTAAGTAGGTAGGTTTGTATGTGTGCGTGTGTCCACGCACCTATAAGGTGTATGTAATAAAGGCAGTGCGTTACTAGCAAGCAGTGGTTTCACTTGTCTATCCCGCATACTTAACACTAACTCCGAGCGATGAGCTGAGACGTGATCATAATTTCCTAAGGTTGTAGGTGAATCGAATGCAATTGTTGAGAAGGTGGTCGAGTTTGTTGAACAGATTTGCATTCAGGTCGAGATAGTGCCATCTTAGTGCATTGTGTACTAGCCTCCTTGGAGCTAAGTATTTACATAATATTAGTAACAGCGGCAGCGGCTACACAACTCCTTGCATGTTCATCATTAATAGCGTGATGAATGTACGCTGGATCCGACTGCACAAGGTACAGTCCTTACCCTTAGTAGTACCTACCTTAAATTATAGCACCAAAATATTAAACTTTGAAGATTATTCTCACGCCTGTAATCTCCGAGGGGTAGGCAGAGGTGTATCGACACCCATATTTCGCTAAATATAGTTTTAGGTCCCACGTAATAGAGGGTGGAGTCTATTGCCGTCGAGCGGGCACTGTTTAAGGCCTCGGCCGCGAAGTGCACCTTCAATGTTACTCCGGAGGAAGTTGTTCCCTCTCTTGCACATCAGATCTTTGGATAAGAGGTCCTTGTACTATCTCTTTTTATCTCTCTGATACTCGTAAATCTTTTCGGTTGGTAACCGACAGTCACAACCAACCAATATCAGTCGCTCGTAGACAATTTATATTCAATCACTATTTTGTTAATATTTCTTCCTCTTTTTAAAATTAGTTCTAACCGTAATGGACGCCATACGTGTTGTAATGGTGGCCCTCTTTTCAGAGACTTTGCCTTCAGCTTACCATCAGGCGAGGCGAAGTCAAATTGACGTGTCCTATATAAAAAAAAAAAATACACGCTAGGTTATGCATGATGGTTATGCATGCACATGCTTAACCGACAGGCATAACCTAGCGTGTATGGCGGCCATTAGATACCTATGTGTATTTTTTACCGTAATCGCAGCTTTTTACTATACCTAGGCATTTTTGACAACTAACTTTATATGATGGATAAACACAGTTCGATTACACGAATAATTATGGCGGAAAAGTCGTTAGGTTAGGTTAGGTGTAGGTCTTCTACTCGATTTGTTGGAGACTGCACTGCATTCATCACCAGCATCTTCAGAGATTAACTTTTAGGGTAATCCCTAAGCTAATGTTTTCAGTCTGACAACGAAACCCGCAAACTTCGATAATTTCCGTGAAATTAGGTACTGCCACCTCTACACTACTCATTAGAGATATCGAAGTATTGTAGCTAAACCAGGTTGTAGGATTTTTTAGGACTCCAGCTACAAGTAACGAATGCCATAGATGTTCGATGTTTGTATGGTACCTAACTGGAACCGATGGCTCAACGGGCTCTCTTAGGGACGGAGGTATCTCAATTAGTTAAGAATTCACCCATCTTTACATTGACCTTGCTATCTAATATTGCTAAGCCTTGCAAGACTACTCTGAGGTAGGTAGCTAATTAGCCTAGTTTTGAGAGACTGTAAGCGCCAGTGCCGTACTTAGGTAGGTATATTGTTTTCACTTAATACGACGTAAGCACACTCGAGAAAAATAAGTAAAATGCCGTGAAAATAGATAAAATTGAATGATCGAAATAATATTTTTATAAGATCTTTTCCTTATAATTTCTAATTGGCAATAAGCTGGGTACTTGTCTCGTCCTAATTCCTTGAAACTTGATGCAAGGGCCTATAAAATTCTTAGAATAAAATTGTGGAGTCATGGAATTGTATATTATACTAGGTAGCTTTTGCCCGCGACTTCGTCCGCGTTAAGTTCGGAATAGACTAAGGGGTGATTCTTTGTAACACAGATTAGACATGTTTTTGACTGAAGTACACATCAATTTATTCTCCAATTATGACAAAAATTTCAGGTTACATAGTAAATAAAAATGTCTATCGACGCATATATTAATTAATTGGGATTATTAAATACAAGCAATAATTTAACTAACAGAAAACAGTAAAAACTAATTAATCTGGTGTGTCCCCATGCCGCTTTTTGATGAATTATTAGATTTTTTGCGATCTTAAGAAGCAATTATATAAAAATAAGAATGTTGCATCGATATTTGAATATATTATGTTTCTTGATAATTAGACCGGGGCCGATACGTTTGAAAATGGTGAAAAATGAAAATAAATAATAGTAGGATGAAACCCATTATAAAAGGACGAGAACATAACAAAAATGAAAGGAAAAATAATTTACGGGCGATCTGAGGTCGGGAAGTGGAAGGGGGTGAGTTTTTAAGGGTAAAAAAGGTTTATCTCGATTTCCGGCAAAACTATAAGTCCTATGGAAAAAAATTAAATCACAAAGTTGTAGGTAATCGAGAGACCTACAACTTTTGCAAATGCACTTTTTTCACATAATCTCAAAATTTATGTGAAAAATTGAAATAATCAAGTTTTTGGTTTTTTATTTCTAACTTATGCAAATACAATTTTGTTTCTCACGAAATTTGGTGAAAACTTACCTTCTTATGTCCTAAAGGCACTGTAATTTTTTTGATTTCAAATATTTATTTTTTCACCTTATTTTGGCTTAATATCGAAAAAACACCCTAATTTTCAATCGAAAATTCTCACGTCAAAATATCCGTTTTTTAATAAAAAAAACCGTTTTTGAAGTCGGTTTTTTTAAACGTAGTTTTTTTTTTTTTTTTACTTTTTAGTGTCTATAATAGGCTATTCTGTAAGCTACAGTAGGAATGCTACGGGTAGTCTATAACATTTCGTTTTTTTTATAGTAGCTATGGGTAGGCCTTCGAAAGGTGCAGAAATTTAGTGGTCTAATTCAGTCCAATATATCTTCAATGATAGTACCTACTTGCCATAGTATTGACTTAAACTTGTCAATAACTTAAACGAGACATTCATGCTATACATCAAATGAGTTCTCCTCATAAACTCATATGAGCTTCTGATGTAATCAGGAAAATACGTCTCTATGAAGATGATGATGATGAATGATGACATTTAGCCCGACGTAGACTAGGTAATTTTAGCACGCCCTTGACCATCGTAATGAGGTGACATAGACACCGTGTCACAGGATTGTCATAAAACTAGCTAATTTCTTATCACCTATTTGATTTCGAGGAGTTCTCTGGTGTATCTCCGGAGTTCAAGGTTCAGTACCCATGAAATTAATATGGAACAACCTGTGACTAATACCGAACCCAATGCAAAAAGATTTTTCGAAACCAGTTCATAAACGACGGAAATATGGGACAACATATATAAGAAGTTGGGTAAAAATTTGAACTAAGAAAACACAAGAAGCATCATAAAATGAAAACTACTGGACCAAACTATGTTAAATTTCTATGGGACCAAATGACAACTATTTCACATCGAATAAAAAAAGAATCACGGAAATCGCTTCATAAACCTAGGAGTAATCGGTGTACATACATAAAAAAAAAAAAATACTCATCGAATTGAGAACCTCCTCCTTTTTGAAGTCGGTTAAAAAAAGTCGAGGAGATTTTTGTTCGTTGAAATCTCTTCTTTCTGATTATGTAAAAAAATATATACATTACTATGGTAAATATTCTCAGAAAATGCAAAGAAACATGGCTTAAAATGCAAAAAGGACATCACCTGTTAGCGACGCTCTTATTATTTTGTTAACCGACTTCAAAAAAGGAGGAGGTTCTCAATTCGGATGTTTATATTTTTTTTTTTTTTTATGTTTGTTCGCTCATAGCTCCGCCATGCGTAGACGGATTTGCAAAATTCTTTTTTTGTTCGAAAGTAGATTGTTCCGAAATGGTCCCATTTAAATTTCGTAAAGATCTGATGATGGGTTTCCGAGATTAGACCAAGGAACTCTTCAAAAAATACCAGGAAATCAGCCGCGATTGCTGCAATCGCATATTATTGCAATGTCTCTGCCATTACACATCATAACATCACGCCTGAATCCTTTGAAAGGGTATGCAGAAGTGTTCAGAATATTCAGCTATATTTCCGGTGTATAGGTATGCGTTGATTTTAATTATTCGTTTTGGTTTACTTTTGAGGTAGTCCTGTATTAATTTTATTGCATTGCTTATGCAATCACATACCATAACATCACGCCTGTATCCTTTTAAAGGGTTCTTAGGCGTGTTTAGTTAATAATATACTAGCCGTAGCACGCATCTTCACCCGTTCGGATTGCTCCAACCGATATTTTTACACTATTTATGCACCTTATCATATATTTTTAACATCACGCCTCTACTTTCTAAAGAGGACAGCAGATGTGTTTTCAACAATTATCTGATGCTGAATTTCTATTTATTGATGGTAAATCATAAGTGGTATCACTTTATAGCGGATCAGTTTCTTTGGGTTCTTGTATATATACTCGCATAGATACGGCCGGTTTATGATGGTAAACTAAAGGTAAAGAAAGAAAGACAGAAAGAAAGAAAAGAAGTTTATTTATACACTGTACACAACAATACCACTGTAACCTCGTATAGGTCGCAGGTATAACAATAGTTCGAGTTACTTTTATTGCTGTATCGTTAACTACCGCAGCCTCAAACGCACGAGGGATGCACCCGGGAGGGGTGCACCCTTTCTGAGGTTCTTTTTGTTTATACCACTTAGGTGGCAGACAAGCACACGGCCCACCTGATGGAAAGTGGTTACCATGGCCTACAAACGTATACAACTCCAGGGGCGTCATACTCGCGCTGTTGACCCCGTAAGAACCTTCTAATGCATTTCTTGAAGAACCCCATACTGTAATCGCTTGGAAAAATCACGACAGGGAGTTCATTCCACAGTATACGCGTGCGGGGGATCAAGTTCCTTTCATACCTAACTGTGCGTACCTACTGTTTCCAGTCGCAACGTGTGGGGATGAATTCCCTGTCTGTGGTGAGAGGCGCGATGATAGAATGTAGCCTTTTAGTCTGTTGGGTGGAATCTGTGATGAATTCTGCAAAAAAGGGATTAATCCCTGTTACGTACGCGTAATCCTGGCGTACGCGTACCAGTGACTTTGAGTCTACAAAGGTATTCGTGTGCAGAGCGAGGGCTTTATTTAGTCAATTACCACTTAATTCTCTGTCTTCGGAGACTCAGATATGATATACGGACTGTTGCATCGGCGTATTAGAGAGAAGCTAAGCCGAACCGACTATAATACTTTCACCGAAATGTTACATTTGACTCGCCGTATTGAAGAGATGTATAATGAAGGTCGCCACAGCGTACATAACCCAAGTCCTAAGGTACGCGACCGTTGAAAACACGGGCTGGGCATGTTACCGCCGTGTTGTACCTACTGCAAACAATTTGGGCACCTACAGGACGCGTGTAGGAAGTTACTAGCGAGGCCCACGGACGAGAAAGATAAGTGCGATAGGGCGAAAAGTGTGAAACCGAATATTGTGTGTTACGGTTGTGGTGAAAAAGGTTATATTCGCGCGAATTGTCCGAAGTGTAAAAATAATGTTAGCAATAATGTAAAACCTGCAACTGATGAATTGTATTCTTTTGACTGTGTGGACTCTGACTACTCGGAGCGAATGAGTTTGAGCTCGTGTAGTATCGAGAGATACGAGACCCAGCGAGGCAGGCCACTGTTGCGCATAGGTATTGAAACCTATAGGGGTAACGCGCTGGTAGATAGGTACCGCTGCTCGTAGAAGCTTGGCGGGTAGGTCGCTTTACGCTCTCCTTCAACGTATGGGGAAGGAGTTTCGTGAAGACAACTTCTCTATCAAACTCGCTGATAAAGTTAGTCACGTTAGAGTGTTGTTAACTTACGTAAATATAACCCCTTTAAATAGATAGGTACTAAAAAGAAAAAAATAATATCAAATGTAACAAATCAAATATAGAACAATTAACATAATTTAGCCTAACTTTAACCTTAACTTGTAACAAATAACCAATTTTTGGAGTCGGTGCCAATCTTCTACGCGGCCTATTTTACACGACAGATATACAAACTACTAAACACATCAAAAATGAATGTAACGCAACTCTTTTATTAGTCTTATCAATCAATCAATCAATCAAATCAATTAACCTTTTGCAGTCCATTGCTGGACATAGGCCTCTCCCAATATGCGCCACGTTTGCCGATCCTCCGCCTTCCGCATCCCGTCCGTCCCAGCCACCTTTCGCAGGTCGTCGGTCCACCTGATTAGGGGCGTCCCACCTTCCGTTTTCCTTTCTTTCATATTGTAATACATATGTACCTAATAGAATATTTTCTCATATATTATATGTTATAGCTATCGAGTTCTCTTGTACCTATTTTCTTCCATTGATGGTCAAGATTTAAATGCTATAATTACATGTCGCTAACTTAATAAACTATTTTTTTTTATCTAATTCGCTAAGAATTTAATTGATAATATCAAGTCTGTTCTATATTAGATTAATATTCTAAGTAGGTATATACTACTAATATTATACTTAAACGCGAAAGTTTGTAAGTATGGATGGATGGAAGGAAGATGAAGGAAGGAAATAATATACATCAGATCGGTGATATTTTTCTTGTCACCGACTCCAAAAATTGGTAATTTGTTACAAGTTAAGGTTAAAGTTAGGCTAAATTATGTTAATTGTTCTATATTTGATTTGTTACATTTGATATTATTTTTTTCTTTTTAGTACCTATCTATTTAAAGGGGTTTTGAAGTCGGTTTCTTTTTTTGTCAAAAAATTTTTTATAAAACCTCTTCGACATAAAACCTTTTCTTTAGATTCTGCAGGGCCTGGGATTCTTAGCAAACCTCACCAGAACATAATGACGTGTTGAGTGTTAGCGACGCTCGTATTATTTTGTATCAAAACTCTTTGACATAAAACCTTTTCTTTAAATACTGCATAGTTAGTAAGTTTTTTTATAATTAAAAATGTTGTACACCGTCTTTTGTTATTTTTCACTTCCCTTGTGATTTTTGCCGAATAAAGTGCTTTTTTAATACCACATGATTATTTCGTAGCTTACGCCCCCAGTGGTCGACGCCCCCGTGGACGAGGCCCCCGAAAACAAATTTGTACTGTTTCTACTTTTGCACAACCCAGTGGGTCAATGGCTGGGTCGGGTTTTGGATGGGTGACCGTTGTTTACATTACGAGGTTAAGCTTAATTGAGTGGGTTGGGTTTTGGATGGGTGACCGTTATTTACATTACGAAGTTAAGCAAAATTGGCTGGGTCAGGATTTAGATGGGTGGCCGTTCTTTACATTACGAGGTTAAGCTTAATTGGCTGGGTCAGGATTTGAATTGGTGGCCGTTCTTTACATTGGTACATGGTTAAGTAAAATTGGCTGGGTCGAGTTTTGGATGGGTGGCCGTTCTTTACCTTGCGAGGTCAAGCCTAATTGACTGGGTCAGGATTTGGATGGGTGGCCGTTCTTACATTACGAGGTTAAGCTTAATTGAGTAGGTCGGGTTTTGGATGGGTGACCGTTCTTTGTATTACGAAGTTAAGCAAATTGGCAAATTAAGCTTTCATCTAATTTGTCGGCAATGCAAATATTTGTAACAAATTTAATTGTAATAATAGGTACTAATAAACGAAAATAATACCTCATCAACCCACAAGTGCTTAGATCAAATCAATCACAACCACATCAATCAATCAAATCAATCAATCGCAATCTACCTTCACACTCAAATCCAACAAAATCTCCGTTTCTTAATAATAAATAATACATGTTAATACATGTCTACACAACGCTATCTAGAATTCTAGACCCAAAGTAAGCATAGCTTAACTAGCTTGTGTTATGGGTTCTAGAATGCGGATAAACATACAAAGATACATTTTTTTTGTAAATAAATACATAATCGACGGTGGAAAGGCAGAACACTTCAAGCGACACTTTGGTCGAAAATGACTTAAATACATAACTGGAATCCACATTAAATTCTGCGTCGATTGGTCTTAGTTTCATAACGATCTGAACACTTTGATGTCGCTTAATGTATTGCAATTTGGTATGGCATTTTTTTTTTGCTATGATTGAACCGACTCAAAATTTTACGTATTTTGATGTTATTTTCCTTGATTTAATATACAAAATGTATGTTTGGCATTTAAGTTATTTACGCTTTCTTAGTTCAACTTATAACAAGTACTTAATTTGTTTTTGCGTACCCTATAATGCCCCTACAGGACCACTTAATGCGTTTTTTTATGGTTGCCTAGTCTGTCGATTTGTCGTATAAATTGTTTGCCCGTTAAACATTATATTCACAGTATGGATATAATGTGTTTTGCTAATATCTCGATACAATTGTCATGAGATTTAATTGGTTTTGGCAGTCATCTAATAATACACAAGTGTCGCTTAATTTACCTATGTTAAAAAGAACACGAATATTTTAAAATTAACCGACAGTACTTTTTTCAAATAAAATGTCGCTTCATTTATAATTTGAACCATTTCGAATGTATAAATAGAAGAGACAAACAAATGGCGCTTCATTCATTGACGACACGCGCTTTCTTGAATAGACCGAGCGTAAGATATTTTCTTATTATTTTGTTAAACCTAGTTTAAAATTGTTGGGTAACTGGGTAATTAATTAGTATGATTAATACGAGTATGATAACTGTGTAGCTAATAATAAATTTGATGCTTATTCATTTTGTTTAAATTGTATGTTACAGTTTTAAAATGGATCGTAAAACTTACTTTAAACGAAAAATATTCGAGATGACTGAATCACAGTCAGTTATGAAAAAATCATGCCGACGTAAAATAACATTCGAAAATGAATTAATCAATCAATTAGCCTACTCTGCAGTAGGCTACTGCTGCAGTACTCCACTGCTGGACATAGGCCTCTCCCAATACGCGCCACGTTTGCCGATCCTCCGCCTTCCGCATCCAGTCCGTCCCAGCCACCTTTCACAGGTCATCAGTCCACCTAGCTAGGGGGTGTCCCACCTTCCGTTTACCTTCGCGCGGTCTCCACTCTAGGACTCGTTTGCTCCAACGGCCATCAGTCCTTCGGCAGATGTGGCCAGCCCACAGTTGATGTTGATGCCCAGTCCAATCCAGAGTCTTTAAGACGTCCTCCAATGCGTTGGTAAAATAGTTTGGGAGATATAACATCTCTCTGTCTCACTCCACGTTGGAGGCTAATGGGTTTCGTCTTCTGGTCTTGGAGCTGGATGGACATTGTGGCAGTATCATACAGGCATCTCAGCGCCTCGATGTATCGCCAATCAACACGGCACCGCTGCAGGGCATCCAGCACAGCCCAGGTTTCGATAGAGTCGAAGGCTTTTTCGTAGTCCACAAACGCCATACACAGCGGCTGGTTGTACTCCTGCGTCTTTTCTATAATCTGCCGAACAGTATGGATGTGGTCCACGTCCACGGTACTATAGCCTTTTCGAAACCCGGTTTGCTCAGGTAGCTGGAACTCGTCGAGCTTACCCGCGAGGCGATTTGTGACAACTCTCGAGAACAACTTGTAGACATGACTCAGGAGTGAGATGGGCCTTTTTTGAAAACAGTACCACCGCACTCCCACTCCATGCCCTAGGTGTTAGCCCTTGCTGGATGACGGAATTAAAGAGGCTTGCTAGCTCTTTCAGAATTGGAGCGCTACCTGCTTTCAGCAGCTCAGTAGTAATTCCGTCATCACCAGGACACCTGTTGTTCTTCAGTTGCCTGAGAGCCGCCTCTACCTCGCACTGTTCGACATCTGGCAAATCCTCGGTGTAATGGCGCCTGAGGGGCTCTGTGGTCCTCATCGCTGTGTTCCGTCGGTTTACTCGTCCATGATGCATATAGCTGTCCATAGAAGTTCTCGATGTTTTCGAGTATCTCGAACTTCGAGGTAATCGTTTTGCCATCCCCAGTTTTAAGTTTCGTCAGATGGGGCCTCCCCAACTGCTGAGCGAACACTTCGACGCTCTATTACGCTCAATTGCCTCCTGAATGGTGCGAGTGTTGGAGCGAAGATGAAATGTCTGACATATCCCAGGAGCCGAAAAAGCAATATGACGTACTTGGAAAACACTATTGGTCGGGGGTTGAAGTTAATAGGTCCGTGCATTGTATAATTACGCATTATTGGACATGCAATGATTGTATTGATAAATTATCTTAGGACGGTGAAAGTGTTAAGTAATGCATTTTAATTTCTAAAAATGAGGAACTCCTTAGTGCCTGTGCCTACCTAAAATAGAGTAGATGACTGATATAATTATTATAACTAGAGTTAAGTTATAGAAGAGATAATAGTGTTAAGTTTAAAAAAATAATATGTTCTGTTGATATCCTAAAAAAAATTTACCATGAATGTTCCTGGTTAGTTAGTAAGCGAAACGTAAGTTTTCTTAATAAAAAGAGTGAATTCTGAAATTTGTTTATTTTCACTGCCTTAATAAAAAAATATTAGGAGCTTAAATTATTTCGTTGGTTTTACATTCTAATTTCTCAAGCACTTAAATGGTTTACCCTAAGTTAACCATACAGACATTGCGACACTTAATTTGTTTTGCCCATACAATATTAATATAAATTAATGTTGTTAAATTCTATTGCTTGTATTTTATAAACCAAAATAGTGGCGGTTAAAGTATTTTCCCGTGATCATTTATCGCAGTTCGGATTGCGTTAATGTGTTTTGCCGTAAACTATTATATCTGCAAAAAACATTAAGCGCCACCTATTTTTATAAATCTTTTAGGCTTTGTTTCATTAGTAGATTGAAATTATGGACTTTAAAAAAATAAAACAACTGCTATTTTTGATATTCTTTTAGAAGTAATATTTTTTTTTTTATGATCATTTTACCTCAAATTACAAAGTTTTTTGGGTCTGCTGTAAAGTTTGAAAAATGGCGCTTACTTTAATTTGCTTTTCCACCGTCGAATTATACATAGAAACACCCAGACCAATGCAAATATTCATATTAATGCATACAAATATTTGCATTGAGCGGGGATCTGCTTCCTTTTTCAAGTCATTCATAGCAACTTTGATTTGGTTATGAAAATAATCGGGCTGACATTCTGATTTGTACCCTGTTTGCATTTGTACATTTCGATTGGTTAATTTAATTGACCCACTGCACTGGCCATGCACGTCCAGACACTGGAACTTTTATTATTTCTATGGACGTTAGTCATCCATAGCAACTTTGATCTGGTTATTGAAATAGTCCGGCTGACATTCTGATTTGTGCCCTGTTTTATTTGTTAATGGTTTGTTTCAATGTCGTTTCGTTCACATTCTAGAAATATACTTGTATATGTTTTTCTATGTGTTTCATTAATTTTATGGTAAAACCACAATTTCCGCGAACAGAAAGAGACTTCCCCTTTAAGGATGTCAAATCGCACCAAATTATCTTTGACTTGCAATAAAACATAACTCACTTGACAGTGAAACCGTAGTTCTTATTTTTGCGATTTCACGGAATCGTTGGTTTTACTATATTGTATTGTATTTATTTATTCATTAACAATTTTTACATTGTGTTTGAACATCGTTTGTACACATAAATTGCATATACACCCTTATTTTTTAATTACCAGAGAAACTGCAGGGGCTGATAGGGGATATATAACTCGTTCACGACTCTCCTGATCATGTGACCTAATAATCAAATTAGCTACGAAGCACAATAACTCCATATGCAATTTAAGCATTTTGCTTCATAGACAGTGCAAAAGTAGAAACAGTACAAATTTGTTTTCGGGGGCCTCGTCCACGGGGGCGTCGACCACTGGGGGCGTAAGCTACGAACCCCCAAGATCACCCAAATGAACCCAAATATAACTAGTCTATCTTGTTTAGTTCAGCCATTCGGATGACCCCTACCACGTCCGTTTTCAGACCAATGTAACTTAATCAATTATTATTTAGGATACACCCGCGGGCTCAATCGCGTGTCTCCAGCAATAACTTACCTATTTCATACAATATTAAATCAAAACAAGAAAATATTTTACCCTTTTGAGCGAAGTACTCTTCGCCCGCGTGGATTTCTGTTTCCGTTTCAGTGACTCATGGGAGCGTTATTTTTTTAAAAAGAATATTATGTGCGCCCTAAGGTGCATACAAGAAAAAACTGACTTGGTCGTGCAAGCATTTTTTTATTTACAAGAAACACGACCAGATCAATAGAAACAGCCATATGTATGCATACAAACATTTGCAGTTAGCACGAATCAAAACCGCACCTCCTGCGTAGCGCTCGCATTCGCTACCGGCCGTATATGCAGGGTTCCTATGAAACACATTTGAAATTGTAAATGTCTGCCAGGTGTTTGGAATTAGTGTTTATTGAGCCGTTATAGCTGCAGAAAGGCCTACTGGCTTGCAAGCGAGGTTGGCTTTTAGTTCCCTGAGAGCATGGTGCCCCTAACACCCCAGCTATTTACATTTCTCTTGAATATTGTGTTGAATACGGTCGCTGGCTAGTGCTCTGTGGCTGACTCGTTTTATCGGCTTATCCCTACTAATATTATAAATGCGAAAGTAACTCTGTCTGTCTGTCTGTCTGTCTGTCTCACTTTTACGACTAAACCGCTGAACCGATTTTGATGAAATTTGGTATAGAGGTAAGTTAGACCTTGAGAAAGGACATAGGCTATGTTTGGTCGCGATAACCGACATCCACGCGGGCGGAGCCGCGGGCAAAAGCTAGTTCCCAATGAATGATGGCTTATTGTACCATCGTTCGTATAACTCGGGACATATATCTTGGACCTAAATGTGTTCAATATGTGCTCTGTACGCGCAGTACACGTTTCTTGGGTGTCTTTTGAAGATAGCACGGGGTACTACGGCGGTGGACGAACTGAAATTCACCAACATTGATTTATTACAAAATAAACCTGGATTTTTAAGCTATTGCATAGCTTCTATCGCGGGTTTTGAGCGTGGAGACCGAATCCAGAAATTCCGTAACGAAAAATGGTAACACCCCCAACTCCGAGCTCGCACGAATCGAGCCGAGCTGCTCCGAATGCTGTGCAATAGCTTTACCGCGGCAGTCCCCGAGTGCCACAAGTCAAGGTCAAGGTCAAGGTCAAGGTCAAGGTCAAGGTCAAGGTCAAGGTCAGGTCAGGTCAGGTCCAAACCTAAGCTGACACTACGAGCTCGCACGAATCAAGCCGATTTCGGAGCTGTAGGCACATGCTGTAAGAACATTTCGAACGATCGAACGAACTCGAAAGCAATCTGCAGTGATATTTCAATATCGCATGCTGTTTTGGTGATGTCACGTTGTCGAACACGTAAACATACATCACTCTCATGCTCAAGAACGTGACGACACAAAATTTACAGCAAGCAGAATGGAAATATCGCCGCGGATTGAGCTGTCGAGTTCGTTCGATCGTTCGAAATGTTCTTACAGCATGTGCCTACAGCTCGGCTCGATTCGTGCGAGCTCGGAGTCATAGTATAAATAGAGTCGGAGTGGGGGGATAATGGCATAAGTTGATAAAAAATGCTATGCAATAGCTTTACCGCGGCAGTCCCCGAGTGCCACACGTCTTTTGTTTTTTTTTTTTTATAAAAAACGCCCTGGGCGGCAGGGCCTCATTTGTCTTGCGATCTAGGTCCAAGATACGTGTCCCGAGGCATACCTATCTATATCGTTAAAACAATGTTCAGGTGAAGGTAGAATAGTTCCTCAACAATGTACTAAGGTTTTAATAAAAAGATTATTTATTTATATAGAAAGGAAAACCATCCACTACCTATGAAGAATGGAAATTATGTAGTTCCATTTTATATAAATACTAGCTGTTGCCCGCGGCTTCGCCTGCGTGGAATTCGGATTCCGTTTCAACTTTTATTTCGTGCTAAAGTTCGGACACCACCCCCGTCGGCCATCAGGAGCGATTATGTCGGACTCGGACCCACTAAAACGCATGCCGTCGCCTATCTTCAGTGGCTAGGGTGTAAGATTGCCTAGGGCATATTGCGCGCTCCCCGGCACACCCTGGGCCATCTGCAATTTTAAGATGGCCCCCTCAGGAGTGGTAAGATCGGTGTCCCTATTGAATCCCGGAAACCTGTAAACCTCACGCCTACGCTCGGTGACCAGTCCTTCCATTGCCTGCTCTCCACTGTGCCCTCAGTAGTCAGAGAGGCTTGTGGGAAGCCTCTGAGCAGCCCTCTACAGAGCTGCTCCCGTTACGGCTGGTATTTGCCGTAGGCGGCAGCACCTCCCGTGGGTGAGAGGTGCTACCGCCTCCGTTGCCCATGATGTATCGTATGGAGGTTCCGACCCCGCATTCGGATCCCGTTCCCGTTGTATCTTCTGTTCAGCTGACCCTCCCCGTCCTCGATCGCTGAGTACTCGTGACATAGATACTTCGAACGCCTGTTGCACCCTTTTAGCCCATGCCCGTAATAAAATTAAATAGTTTTCATATAAGTACATCTTATAATGTATGGGAATGTACAGGATTTAATGCCATTTATAATTTCGTAATATCTTTTGAATTAAACGTCCGATTTCAATAATTCAAAAAGTTATCAATAGGTATCGAAACAATCTTTAATACCAAATAATTTATTTAGATAAGAATTAATACAAAGGTATAGATTCCGTGGTCTGACTTTGATTGGCATTTCAGCTTGAATTTATTTCGCTGCGTTTTTTTTTTCATATTGCGATAACTCTTAAAATATTCATTGTAATTATATAGTGTAAATGGCAATTTTGATCTACATTAAATATACAACGTATCTAACGTATTTAATTGGATAAGGAATAACACTGTATTGTTAAAAATAGCTTCGAAAATGACATATATTTTTTTTGTAATTTGTAAAAGATAAAAATGGTTACTGTGGGCTACCCTTATTAGATAGACATATGCTATCGCGGACTTTTATATGGACCTTTTCAAGTTATAAATTTCCACAGTACATTATTTTGTTATATATTCAATAGTTTTCGCAGCGCACGCGATGTAAGGAATTTTTTAGGTTTTTTCTTACACCTTGGGTTGTAACCCAATAATGTATTATTGAAGTTTTAGTAAAGATCTCTAATTTAAAAAGAAAAAAAAAATAGCCTATGTTAGTCAGTAATAGTGCAACTTTTTAATGGTAAAAGAATTTTTGAAATCGGTTCAGTAGTTCTTGAGTTTACTCGTATACAAAAATACAAATAAGTAAAGATGTATGGAAATCTGCCGGATTTATTGACATTTATGCTCACTGCTCCGCTCCCTTTTGTAGTAGCGTGATGTTATATAGCCTATGTTACTCCCAGATATTGTAGCTTTCTATAGGTGAAAGAATTATTGAAGTCGGTCCAGTAGTTTCGGAGCCTATTCGTTACAAACAAACAAACAAAAAAACAAATCTTTCCTCTTTATAATATTAGTGTAGAAAAACAATACTGTTCCTCAAAAACGTGGTTATTTTTTTAATAACCTGTATGGTTTTTAAAAAATAACGCACTTCTCTAGGCCCCGGTAACCACTCTCTTTCCATCAGGTAGGGCCCTGTGCTTTTCAGCCTAAGTACAAACATACACACATAATTATGCTTGCAACAAACACTTATCTTGCTGACAGTACTTTTTAAGGTGAGACGAATTTTCGCACATGAAACATTATCATTTTAAATGAACTGAGACGAGTTTACTACTATTTTCAACTGAGACGAATTTACAACAACCCCGCTTAGTGTGTAAATACATAGATAACGTAGGATTCACCCCAGGAGGCAGCTCGCTGTCACCCATAACGGGATATGATCATGGTCACACAACAGACGGCCTTAAAAATGAAACAAATTGGGTCTGGGCCATTAGAAGTTTCAGTTGCCTGGCGAAATGTGTCTGTGAGAGGCTGACGGACGGACAACAAAGTGATAATATAAGTGTTATGTTTCACCTAAAACTGTTACATTGAAGTTAAGATGCCAGATGTCAGAAGTAATCCTAATCCACATTTTTTTCATACGAATATATTAAATTGAAGTGTTAGTTTGTGATGTTAATACGAGTATGACAGTTTTTTTTTGAATAAATGCAAAGAATGAGTGTAGAGCTATAATTTGAGAATAAAATGTAGTTTTACGTCTATTTGTTCATGTGGACGAGACGACAAGACGTTCCACATGACTAAACTGAAACATTACATACATATCGCATACCTCGGACAACAAAGGCGTATATACACATACGCGTTTTTTTTTTTATTTCACCAATCGATGTAAAATACTTCGACACATGTTCTATATTTTTTTCGTAATTTTCCTTACAAAAGCCATAAAAATATGTTAAAAAAATACAAAAGCTACTTCCTTAAGAAATATCATAATTAACTGGCAAAAAAAACGTAAATATAGTTGCTCGATGCATAATTTATTTAAACCATTAACATTATGTACGTAATCGCAATCCAGTCTTTATTGCTCCAGTCAAATTAAAAGATGTGCCCTCGTAAGTTACTTACTCCTTTATTGCACGGTATATTTTCGAATAACTTTTTCGTAACTTCACTTAAGCGTCACTGTTAAACTTATTCTGAAACGTATGTGTACTCAATCCTTAATAATTTTATAGATTATTTCACAAGTCACTTACTGCTTCCTGCAGGATACCTTCCTTACCAATAACAATTCTTAATCATACTTACAGAAAAATGTGAATGTTAAAGTTCAAACGTAAGTATGTTTACGTATGCATAGACAGCGAGTCCAGGTCATAATTTCGAAATAATCTGACTGACCGTCAAAATTCCGAACGCTCATTTCGCCGATGATGAATTCAACGAATGGTTGTATGGCCGACTGTTAAAACTCCGAATGGTCATTTCGCCGGTGATCAGTTTTACGAATGATTGTATGATCGACTGTTAAAACTTCGAATGCTCATTACGCCGATGATGAATTTTATGATTATTTTATTATTTATTATTGAAACCTGGCAAACCAATATCAAAATAATGTGGAATTTGCACATAAATTGCGCCACCTAGAAGCACTTGCATTCCTCGAACCAACAGAGATTCCTGCAGCCTACAATATGCTTATGGAAAAGGTTTTTCCAGAGCAAGCATCAGAACAGAACTCATATCATGGTTTTCTTAATACTATGTACAAGGATCAGTGAGTAAAGTCAGTTCAACAGATTTAAAATTAGTACTTACAAACAAACCACCCGTTTTCCACCCCAAAATGTGGACTGTTTATGACAGCCGTCTGTATTCAGTTCCACAAACCCAAAACGCCTTGGAAACCTGGCATGAACGATGGTCTACGTTATTAAATCGAAAAAAATGGAATCTATATAAAACGATAGAAGAGTTTCGAAAGAAACAAATACACACCAGGACTGTGATTGAACAGATTTCTTCCGCACAAGTTATACCAAAAAGAAGACGGATCCAGTATCAAATGCATAAAGAACGATTAGACCGACACCTCACTCGTAAAAGTGATATGGATCTTCTTGATTTTCTGAGCCCACATCTGCCATATTATTAAACGATAATGCAATATTTTTATGTCTACCGTAAGAAAAGATAAAAAAATTTGGTTATGTTCTGTTCAGTTGATTAGTCTTATTATACTACACACTGTAGCTATTTAAGATTTATTTTTATTAAACGAGAGAAATGAAAACAGAAAGAAAAACTTTTTTTAATATGTAATTAAATAAAAAATAAAGATTTTTCTTCATTTTCTAAGGATTTATTTGTAGAATTAACAAACCTAACCACATCCCTCCAAACCAATTATCATAATTATAATATTTTACCATAAATAATCATAAAATTCATCATCGGCGTAATGAGCATTCGAAGTTTCAACAGTCGATCATACAATCATTCGTAAAACTGATCATCGGCGGAATGACCATTCGGAATCTTATCAGTCGATCATACAACCATTCGTAAAACTGATCATCGGCGAAATGACCATTCGGAGTTTTAACAGTCGGCCCATACTAACCATTCGTTGAATTCATCATCGGCGAAATGAGCGTTCGGAATTTTGACGGTCGGCCAGATTATTTCGAAATTATGACCTGGACTCTAATAATATGGCAGATGTGGGCCAATCCACTCAGAAAATCAAGAAAATCCATATCAATTTTACGAGGGAGGTGTCGGTCTAATCGTTCTTTATGCATTTGATACTGGATCCGTCTTCTTTTTGGTATAAGTTGTGAGGAAGAAAACAGTTCAATCTCAATCCTGGTGTGTATTTGTTCCTTTCGAAACTATTCTATGGTTTAAATAGATTCCATTTTTTTCGATTTAATAACGTAGACCATCATTCATGCCAGGTTTCTAAGGCGTTTTGGGTTTGTGGAACTGAATACAGACGGCTGTCATAAACAGTCCACATTTTGGGGTGGAAAACGGGTGGTTTGTTTGTAAGTACTAATTTTAAATCTGTTGAACTGACTTTACTCACTGATCCTTGTACATAGTATTTACAAAACCATGACATGAGTTCTGATGCTTGCTCTGGAAAAACCTTTTCCATAGGCATATTGTAGGCTGCAGGAATCTCTGTTGGTTCGAGGAATACAAGTGCTTCTAGGTGGCGCAATTTATGTGCAAATTCCACATTATTTTGATATTGGTTTGCCAGGTTTTAATAATAAATAATAAAATAATCATAAAATTCATCATCGGCGTAATGAGCATTCGAAGTTTTAACAGTCGATCATACAATCATTCGTAAAACTGATCACCGGCGAAATGACCATTCGGAGTTTTAACAGTCGATCATACAACCATTCGTAAAACTGATCATCGGCGAAATGACCATTCGGAGTTTTAACAGTCGGCCGGCCATACAACCATTCGTTGAATTCATCATCGGCGAAATGAGCGTTCGGAATTTTGACGGTCGGCCAGATTATTTCGAAATTATGACCTGGACTCACCAAAGTTTTAAAGACCGTTGCGTGCCATTCTGATTTTATTATTGTTTAAATATAGCTATGGTTGTGAAAATATAATATTAAGAATTAATATTTTTCGTTGGAACTTTCATAGATGTAAGAAATTGCTATAGTTAGCAAAATAAGTACAAAATTAAGGATTATTAAAAAAAAATACATAATCTCGTTTTATTCCTGCAATTAATCACCAAACTCTTTTTGATATATTGTACAGTAGTTGTAAAATCATAACAAATTAGATACCCACAATTCTCAAATTAAAAAGTAAAGTTATTTTTTGTTATTAGGAAAATATAGGAAAATATGTATTACTCTGTAAAATATTTCTTCGTGCAATAAATAAGTGTGTCACATACATTAAAAAATCTAAATAAATTATCACTGCAATATACACTTACATAAACTTACTCGTTATTTATTTTCAAAAATAAACGTGCCATAAGTACTTAAAACTAAAAGCTCCGAGGTTGTATCACGAGGAAAAACTAGCAATAAAAGCGTTTGTATACATAAGATCCATGTTTTGTTTATACCTGAACAGCAAAAAAGGCGTATGTTTATTTACCAACAGTTACTTAAGGAAAACCCTAATACAATAAATAGGTAATTGTTAATTTTCCCTGTACTATGAAAACAGTAAATATATCTATAATTTCAGTAAATAAATATTAAAGAGCTCATTTAGAGGCTTCTTATGATATATGATACAAAGTACTATCATTATTAGTTCAGGCAATATTCCAGAAACAAACTGTTTTTTGGCTCTCCTGTAAAGTTGGTGTTTTCCAGATACGCCTTTGTTGTCCGAGGTATGCGATATGGGTGGAAGATTTAATATGAAATCGGATGTATAGGTTGGAAGAGTGCTTAATTTTGCCAAATTGAATTTATAAGTTTAGATTTCAATATTTTTTCAAATGTAATAAATTGACTTGGCAATCGCACTAAACAATCTCATTTAATGTAATTATTGTGATGTGCTATACATTGTGTTTTCATGCGATGGCCAAGTCAATTTATTATATTCAAAACTTAGAAGCTTATTTTTTTTTTTAATGTGAAGCTTTTTTATTTTATTTATGGTTAATCCTACTATAATACAATTTAAATATGTACAATATTAACAATAAAACTAAAAATATATATATAAAAGTACAAATTAAAAACTAAAACCGAACGCGTCGTGGAATTCCTCCGCATCGCATGCCTCTTGTGGTAACGTTCCTAGAAGACTGGCAGCATTGCCACGTTGTATGGCAATGCTTATTCTCTGACCTAAAAAGAGGCCAGCCTTCTGGTCACGAGAAGCGTCGACCATACGCTTCGCAATCTCCCTGAAGAGATTGCGCGCGCTCGGACCTAAAAGCTTATTACGTAATAACTTAGGACAGAAAGTCTCTGAAGTAGGGACTGAATAAATTAACCGACTTGGTATTACATGGATCTCAGAACTTTTTGCAAGTATTGTTTTTGATGGGATTTCAGTTCTTTTTGTAGATTACCTTTCCGGTTTCTCTGGTTCAGACAGTCCCAGTCCCGGACCCGGTCCCGGTCCCGGTCCCGGTCCCGGTCCCGGTCCCGGTCCCGGTCCCGGTCCCAGTCCCAGTCCCAGTCCCAGTCCCAGTCCCAGTCCCAGTCCCAGTCCCAGTCCCAGTCCCAGTCCCACTCGCACTCGCACTCGCACTCGCACTCGCACTCGCACTCGCACTCGCACTCGCACTCGCACTCGCACTCGCACTCGCACTCGCACTCGCACTCGCACTCCCACTTCTTCACTTTTCATCATCATCAAGTTTATTTAGTTAGTATTTTAGACGTGAAAGCGTAATACTAATAAATAACAGACACTCAGATAGTTATTTTCGCATTTATTACAATACTTCGTTAGACTGATATTAGTATGGATGGATTCATGTACACTGAAACGTTCACTGCATATGTAACTTTGTAATCCCATATATTTATATCAGATTACAAAGTTAATTATGCAGTTGGTGAAATTGCTGAAATTGAAGAATATTTTAATTTTCCCTTGAGTTGTACACTAAACACTACTTATCTTCTAAATTTGAGGCTTCTACGTCTGCTAGAAGTGCCTTAGAGTTTTGATGATCGGTCAGTCAGTGAGTGACAAAATTTGCAAACTTTGACTAGTTATAATTCCTAAACTACTGGTTCAAATTGAATGAAATTTGAAATATAAAGTGTTTTTACAGTGCCTACTTGGTAACCGAAGATTCAGGCTTCTAGGTTTATCCACAACGAAGTTCTAGGGGGTCGAAAATGGCCTGAAGTGCTTCGAGTTAATTTAATACATTATTCAACTAACATACAGCCATATTTTTTTAAAGCACTTAGGTGGCAGACAAGCACACGGCCCACCTGTTGGAAAGTGGTTCGTAGCCTATGGAAGTATGCAACACCAGGGGCGTCACACTCGTGCTGCCGACCCTAAAAATACCTTCTAATGTCCTTCTTGAGAAGCCCCATATTATTTTAGTCGCTTGGGAAAACCACCGCGGGGAGTTCATTCCACAGCTTGAGTGTGCGAGGGATGAATTTCCTTTCATACCGCACAGTGCACACCGTTTCCGGTTGCAATGTGTGAGGATGAATTCCCCGCCTATGGCGAAAGGTGCGAGAATAGAATGTAGCTGTGGGCATCATGTCAAACAGTTAATCTGAGCACAAACCATTGTAATATAGGCGGTAGAAAACACACAGTGAGGCAAAGTCTCTTCTGAGACTGAGAGGTTCTACATCGCCTGTAAGTATGGGATTGCCGACAAGCCTCAACGCCCCTCTTCGCACCAAGTCAAAAGGGTCAAGCTGGCACGCAGGCGCTCCGGCAAAAAGGTGTCAGTAGTACTCCATGTGGGGCCGAACCTTCGCCTTTTATAGGAGAAGCCGGTGTCCCACTGTGAAGTACTTCTTCGCTCTGTTGAGCAACCCAAGTCTCTTTGATGCCAACTTGACCTTGTCTGCCAGATGACTTCAGTATTGGACGTCGTTGGAGATGTCGACACGAAGTATCCCGATACTTGTGGTAATGATAAGCGCTGTGCCCAGGAATTGCGGCGCTACAACAAATGGAGCCTTCTTAGCGGTGAATACACATACTTGTGTCTTAGTGGGGTTGAATTGGACTAAGTTTAGTCGTCCCCAATAGGATACTCCAGAGAGAGTAGTCTCGATTTCGGACAAAGTTGTTTGCAACTCTCCTCCACTTCTGACCTAGGGATATTTTCACGGCCCATGTAATACGTGTCCCCGGTGCTATCATCTGCATAACGATGGATGGAGCCATCAATATGCAGCAGAAACAGGGTCGGAGACAACATGGAGCCTTGTAGAACTCTAGCGTTTATGTCCATGCAGTTCGAGCAACTGCCATCGACGATGGCTTGAATACTTCTGTTGGACAAAAAACTGGCAATCCATACGCATGGTCCTTTGGGGAGTCAATAGCGTGGCAACTTCGCAAGACCTCTGTGCCAGACCCAATCGAAGGCCTTCGCAATATCTAGGCTGACCGCTAGTGCCTCACCTCGACTTTCGATGGCTTGCGATCATCGGTTAGTGAGATACAATAGGAGGTCACCGGTAGAGCGACGGTGACGAAAACCGTACTCGCGGTCGCTCAGGAGATCGTTACCCCTAAGGTATCTCAGGAGCTGTGTATTAATCATACGCTCCACCACTCTCACCTTCGAGAGAAGTGAGGTGATAGCGATAGGCCTGTAATTGGACGGATCTGTTCTGTCGCCTTTCTTAGGCACAGGATGCACGAATGCAGTCTTCCTCGAAGCCGGGACCTGTCTCGTGAAATAGGAGAGCGCGAAAAGGCGTGTAAGCACTGGCCACAACTCAGGGGCACCGTGCTTAAGCACCATCGCCAGTATATCATCCGGCCCATTTGACTTCCGAACATCTAGGGATTTAAGATTACGTCGGACCACCCGTTGCGTGACTTTTACTTCAGGTATGGAAGCACCACAGCTGAGAATAATAGGTGGCTCGGAGTTCCCGTCGTTCATAGTCGAGTTTGACGCAAAGAGATGACCCAAGAGATCGGCTTTCTCCTTAGCGCCATGGGCCAGACTACCGTCGGGTTTTTGCAGTGACGGAAGACAAGACTGGCAGAAGATTCCCTCGGCAGCTTTGGCGAGCGACCAAAAAGCACGACTACCTGATGGGTACCGCGCAAGACGCTCGCCAATTCCGCCGATGAATTCAAACTTAACCCTGGCGGTTGCTTTTTTACTGGACCTCGAGGTAGCTATTGGTAAGAGCTGTTGGCCGCGATGGTTCAAGCCCCGCGAGAGTCACTTGCGCTGGGACAAAGCAGTGGTCCAAAGTACCGAGTGGTGCATCCACATTTACGGAGCACTCATCCGGGCGCGTAGTCAGCAGAAGGTCCAGAAGAGCTTCAATGGGTGTCGATGTCTGGTATTCTAATAATAGAATGCACCAGTTGTGAGAGTTCATAGGTCAAGGCGAAGTTGTGTACAGCCCTTCCCGCAAAATCAGTTTCGGTGGACCTCAACCACTCCACGTGGTAAGCATTGAAGTCCCCCAAGAACACTAAGTCCGCGGTAGGATACTGCTCGATTAACCTGTCCGCCGACCGCTGCAGATGCTCATACAGTTGAGCCTTGCCCAGATCACCGCTATGAGACCTGTAGAGGCACGCATCGATACGGGTGTGGCCAACGTGATCTATACGCACCTTTTTGTTGTTTGTTAATTATAATTTGTTAATTATAATATAACTAGCTGTTGCCCGCGGCTCCGCCCGCGTGGAATTCTGTTCCCGTTCATCGCTGATATATAGCCTATATGTTAATCCAGGGTATAACCTATATACATACCAAATTTCAACCAAATCGGTCCAGCCGTTTATGCGTGAAAGAGTAACAAACATCCACACATCCACACATCCATTCTCACAAACTTTCACATTTATAATATTAGTAGGATATAATATTACTTTACAACACACCTGCTCATAACAGTGATATTATTATACCGCAATTAGGCACGGAATGACACCTATTATAAAACTGTGACTTTTTCATTACTATTATTCACAAAAGTGAGTTATAGATTCTTTTTTTAATTTTATAGGAAGTGTCTATAATTGTCTATGTTCTTAAAAAAGTTTTGATACAAAAAATAACGTGTTTAATAGTACGAATAAATTAATACGCCTATTGTATGGTCATTTGATGCATTTTCGTATTTAAATAAATAATTTCAACTTGTAATACTTGTGTAATAAACAAAATTTTCGCTCAAATTTAACTTTTTTTTTTCTCTAAGTACAGAAAAAAAAACAGAGTAAAAAAAAGTTAAGTTCAAACCTCATTTTTTTTTAAATATGGTCGACCGCCATTGTTAAATGCGCGCGCATAGGAAAACGAATTAATTTGTAGTATTGTTTATTTAGTATTTGTAGTATTATTTTATTCGCAAGTGTGTTGTAAAACGTCGTATGGCACGTGTGAGCATGATGATTACCGTCCTCGGCTGTCTTAAGACCCTCGCCTGGCGGCTCGGGTCTCAATGGCGCCTCGGCGGTAATCACCAACGTTGCTCACTTGTACCATAATGTACTATTATCTACTTTGGAAAAGTATTAAATTAATGTTAATTTAAATAAAAAACTGAAATAAAAGTAAACACATCAAAAACTTATAAATAATTTTATAATAAAACTGCATTATTTTGATTTACATGGTGCCATTTCGAATGTACTGAAAAAATATTTTATCATAAACTGAATTAAGTACGAACTTTTTTTTAATTAATATAAATAAATTACCTATTTTTATAAATAAGGATATTCTCTATAACAATTAATTGCTATCTTTATCAAATTATCCATTTCTATTTTTAAAACGTACATATCTCATTTACTTTATTTTTAATTAAATATTGAAGTACACTGCGCGAAGGTGTCAAATTTTATTTGCGTTTTCCCACAAATACGTAATTTTGAGTTATTTCTTTGTTTGAATAGGGGTGCGACAAGTTGGCCGCTGCAAGGGCAATATGGCGAAATGAGACCATATCGACCAGTTGCAAGTACCCTGCGACTACTAGGCCCTATCCCAGTCAAGGCCGCATTTACTCTCTTGCCCACTGTGCCCTGTCACCTGTGTGTAAGGCAACCAACAACGATGTACCTGTGGTGTACCTATCTGCTTGAATTTATTTCACCTTAATATTTTTCATATTTCGTTAACTCTTAAAGCATTCATTGTAATCATATAGTGTAAATGGCAATTTTGATCTACATTAAATGTACCGCTTCGGCCGTCTAGGAAACCGGAGTTTCGTAACCGGTTTCCTTGAAGGCTTTTTTAATACGTCTACGTAACTGGTTTCCATGGAGTATTTTTTCATATTTCTATGTAACTGGTTTCGAAGGAGTAATTATCCAACGTTTCATAAGCCGCCTATGTAACTAAGAAAGAAGAAAGCGAAAAAAAATAGTAGGTAGTTTCCTAAGTGATATAAAAAAATCACATCGATGCACAGAAGACTAATTTGTAAGGTTACAAATGTACAACGTATCTAACGTATTTAATTGGTTATGGAATAACACTGTATTGTTAAAAATAGCTTCGAAAATAGTACATATTTTTTTTGTAATTTGTAAAAGATAAAAATGGTTACTGTGGGGTACCCTTATTATATAGACATATGCTATCGCGGACTTTTACGTAGACCTTTTTAAGTTATATATTTCCACAGTACATAATATTTTTATATATTCAATCATTTTCGCAGCGCACGCGATGTAAGGAATTTTTAGGTCATTTTTTTACACTTCGGGTTACATTATTGAAGTTTTAGTAAGGATCCCTATTTTTTTTAATAATGTTTATATAGCCTATGTTAGTCAGTGATAGTGCAGCTTTCTAAAGGTAAAAGATTTTTTTAAATCGGTTCATTAGTTCTTGAGTTTACTCAAATACAAAAATTGAAATCTTTCCTCTTTATAATATTATGTAAAGTTGTATTTATTGAAATTTATGCTCACTGCTCCGCTCCCTTTTGCAGTAGCATGATGATGTTTAGCCTATGTTACTCCCAGATAGTGTAGCTTTCTATAGGTGAAAGAATGATTGAAATGGGTCCAGTGGTTTAGGAGCCTATTCGTTACAAACAAACAAAAAAAAAAAACAAAAAAACCAATCTTTCCTCTTTATAATATTAGTGTAGATGTAGATGTAGAAGATGTAGATGAACATTGCTAACTGTGAATACAAAAAGTTTGGTTAGCAAAAAGTTCGTTTTTTTAACCGACTTCAAAAAAGGAGGAGGTTCTCAATTCGGATGTTTATATTTTTTTTTTTATGTTTGTTCGCTTAACAGATTTGGGTAATTTTACTGAAGGTAAATGTGTATATATAGTCAGGAATTGCTGTATATTGCCTCAGAATTACTAGTACCTATCTTGTTATATAGCTAGAAAATCTATTTGTAACCACAGCTTTGAACCAAGGAAACACAAATTAAACAACCAGTTAGTCTGTTATATAGGTCTCTTTTATTCTATTATACCCACTACGTTAGTTCCAAAGGCTATTATAGACAGGAAAGAACTAACAAGAAAACCTGTCCGCCTTCTATCTCAATACAGTCACAAAACTTTATCGTATACTAGGCTAGTCTAGTAGCCAAACATTAAACATAATAGAACCCTGGTATCATACTAGCTAAACAGGTTAATAGCCAACACTATATCATTGGTACCACACTGCCTGGTGTCGAACCAGATCTGAAAGGTCTTAGTGCCACAATTAAATACTTGTATAGTTATTACTACTCACTATCATGACATTGTACCATCTGGTATTATATCAAAAACTAATCAATAGCCGCCACTATAAAAGGAACATAGAACATAGAAACTTAGGAATCACTCTGCTATCTATCCAGTTCTTATCATCATTGGTATCACGGTACATACACAACCATTATACTTATGGTATTACTGCCCAAGAATATAGCACCACAATAACACAAATAATATTATCAAGTTATAGCATTAACACAAAGCTAGTTTTACAAGTACAAAGGAGATATTTCTTTTGGACCCATCAATACAACGACTTTTAAGTTTTTGTTTATTATGTAAAACATCAAAGAGAGAGTGAGAGAAGAGAGAGACAACAGAGAATAGGGCATGAACAGTCATTGTACAATATGCAAAAAATTCGAATCCATTTATTATCATAATTGGACGAAGAATGTTCCAAAGTCTAACCGAATCACGACAACTTATTAAAGAGTGTTTTTTTATTTATTGTATTTGTGAAAATTCTTAATATTTCACATGACAAGATGTTAGATTGTTGCCAGACACCTTCTTTACCATTACCATAGACTCAAATCGATTAAGAATACGATTGTATTCGATAAAACTTCAGGCACATAGGTATAGGTTTTCTCTTCAAATCTTCAATCTTACAATTCTCATTCCATATGACATTATCGAAAGTTTTTGCTAATAAAAGTATTTTGCTATAAACGAATCTTCATAGAATGCGTTGTAGATAGTTTTATTTCAATGTGTAATTTAAATAAAACTATCTACAACGCATTCTATGAAGATTCGTTTTCAGTTACTTCATTATAATATACCTTCTGTTATCATCATAATATTATACTCATTTATCCCCGGAGGATTAGGCAGAGTGAATTAACACCCACATTTTATCAATCATTGTATTAGGTCCCACTTAATAGGCTGTAATTTTTATTTCAATGATGTTATAATACAACAGTCCATATTATTTACACTATGCCTGTCTAAAAGTAAACACTCTAAACTATAATACTCTCAGGTTATAGCTTTACGAATACAAAAATACAACGTTAGGTTGGGCATTGCACTCTTTACCTACTTGGTTGTCGTCATCATTATCTTGGCCTTACCTTGGAGTCCCGGGTGCACCTCTTCCAGTCATCTGACCTCCACAACCCGTTAATGAAGATTATTTTAATTTAAAACTGATGTTTTATTTTTATTTTAAAGTATCAATCGAGGAATCGATTCCATGTGGTAAAAATTGTTAGCGATTACGATTTCATTATTTCGAATGGCAATACAATCCCAAAAGTGCCAAAAATTGTTTGACAGTTATTGTGTGATTATAGATAGAGATAATTCTTTATTGTACACCAATAGATTTACAGTATGTCAAGTAGGTAACAATTTATATACCTAGTTGAATGTACAATGGGCGGCCTTATCGCTTAAAGCGATTTCTTCCAGGCAACCTTGGGATGGACAGTAATGTGATAAAAATAGGATATTATGGTGTAGTTATGAAATAAGCTAGGTGCAAGATGTATTAAAAAACAAAAGGAAGAGAGAAAAATACAAATCAAGTAAAACAAAATAAGTACATAGGTATACGACTTTACATAAGTAAAGTATTGAAATGTAAACATAATTATTATACAACTATCACATATAAACAGATATATGAAATAAATAATACATACTATATGAAGGGGGAAAATAAGTAAATGAGTATAACAATTGTAAGCTATCATTAAGTACATGATAGGTAGTGCTCCTTTACCATTGTCTTAAAAACGTTTAGGGATTTTGCTCGTCTGATGTTCAATGGCAACACATTCCATAAGCGAACAGCTTTTGAGTGATTGATTAGTGAATTTTCTTGTTGTTCAATGTTCATCGGAAAAATATAGTATTATATAATACAGATGTTACACAGGTAGCTGCTATAAAAATTAATGGCTAGTATTGAATAATATGGACGAGTGGAGTATTACAGTGTCTATAAGTGATGTAGTCAAACAATTCTAGTAAATATACCAGCCGTGCCGCCAACCATCTTATTTCAGATGCATTACTGCAAATCAGTAAACAAACAATTACTAACATAAACCAAGGTATTAGGAGAAAGTATGTTATTTACATTAATTGAGTTTTCTTTCTGCTCATTTACAATCACTATGATTTGTATGCTTTTTGGACGACATACCTACCAACAATTTCCAAGAAACGTTTTATATATACCTATGTAATAATTAAATATTAATATACTTAATAAATGGTTTTGTTTGTTTTTACACTGGGCAGGCCATGGCCACGAGTGCAGCGGCGCCGGCGGGGGCTGGTCGCGCTGGGACGCACACGCTACATTCACGACAAATACCTACGTTCAATGTCAGCGGCTAAGCCCTCCCACCATAGGTAATTTCTCGCGGCCTGTTTCATTTTAACCACACCGATGTGTCCACTATGCAGTTCATTTAAAACAGTGTGTCGTAGTTTACTAGGAATAACTACACGGTAACCCCAAACTAAACAACCATGCTCAATAAATAAATTATCCTTTTTAAAAAAAAATGGCCTATCTTTTTCGCATTCTAAACTATCCGGCCACCCGAATTCAACATAGCCCACTATCTTATTAAGCTGTCCCTTTTTGTCTCGGTCTTTACTTCATGAAATGTAACTGGCATAACATCTTGAACAAAGTTAAAGTAACTTCCTTCTAACAAATTATAATCGTAATTGTCCCTGACCGTACGATTTAACGGTAAGCGAGATAAGACGTCCGCAAAACAATTTCTTGAGGACGGAATAAAATCTATTTCATAATTATAGGGCCAAACGAACCGCGTATCTTTGCAGCCGGCTCGCAGCAGTTTGCGGAATCCCTTTATTTTTACCGAAAATGTAACTAAGTGCCCGGTGATCACTTCGCAATAAAAAATGTCTGCCGTATAAGTACTGGTGATGTTTAGTCACGCCAAATAAATGATCGCTAGTGCCTCCTTGTCCAATTGCGAATAATTCTGTTCGTGTTCATTGAGAGTGCGGGATGCGCAAATGACCGCGTGCTCAGAGCCGTCTGGGTAACGATGCGTCAGGCAATACGGGTCATTCACCCACCTTCTTCTCGAAAAAAACAATAGGTTACTTGACGTATCGCTTCCAGTACAAAAACTGTCGCTAATGAATATCGCTCGCTTATCATAATACACGGGGACCATGTCTTACGAAGCTACCAGAGATGCCACTAAAAATAAAAAATTTAAGATTATTACATTATCATTTTACTAGTAGTAAATGGTAATTGCAAAAAATGTACCGCATCAGAACTAATTATTAATGTTATTATGAGTGAAAATTGAATAAGAGTTTGATATTTTGGATGATAAGTACCAATAAAATACTTTGTTTTAATGTTAAAACCTCGACAAATGTCACATATATTAAAGCATATTTCTTACATTCAAATAAAAAACCTGAAACATTATAATTTCTGTTAAATGTGTATCATTGAAATTAATATTCTCGATAATATTAAACAAACGCGGCGCTCTAGTATTTTTCTAACTCTACCTAACTCTACATAGCGCTCACGGGTTCGAACAACGTTTTGTCCTCGTTATAACTTTGCATGCCAAATAGATGGCGCTAAATAACTATCTACCGACTTTGTTTTTATTTGTGTTTCTAGTCCTTTAATCCTTTTTTGTACATACTTGTGAAAATTGTGAATTTATATGTTTGAACTCCACCGGTATAAAAATTAACAATTTTCAGTTCAATTCTCAAAATTAAGATATTTATGATTATATTATACGTAGGGTTTTGTAGTAACAAAACTAGGCCATAGATGTCACTAGTATCGGAAATTTAACTGATGTCTCTATCTCTATAGCGCTGAGCTGTCTAGATGACTTTTACCACGATTCACTAGCGACAGTATTTTCTGTCGTTGTAACGAAAAAATTGTTTTGGTGGTTTTTAATGAAGTTATTATAAAAGTGAATATAAGCACTGTAAAATAGGAGTTAATGTGAATGTAAATGGATGTCTTCCTGGCTAACTGGAGAGACAAGAGATTTAAATAAAATAATAGATTATAACAATTATAACAATTATAATCTTGAGAATAAAAAGGGGCGTTACATAAATTTGTATGAAGGTATTTAGTAAGGGAACCTCAGTGGTAGGTTCGGTATAAAAATATTCTGCCGAGGCGTTGCTTGATCCGTGTGCAAGATGGTAGTAGCACTTAGCTGGTGACACCGGAGCTGATGTTGTTGCCGGCGTGCCAGGGTCCTCGCTGGTGTGCCTCACAGCCTAATGATGGTGTGAAGCCCGGTGCGAAGACCCTGGAAAACGAATAAAGTGCGGGTCAGTATGTCACAAGGTCCGTCCAAGTCACGTACGTCCAAGTGACCCGCTAAATTAAAGCAGGTGTTGCGTATCTTCAGGCGATGAAAAAAGACTCGTACAACTGTATTTTTGAAGACTATATATTGCGAATTAAAAGAATACTGAATTTTTATATAGTTTTGTGGCAGCCCGTATTACAAAATTTTCGTTAGTGACACTAGTGACAGTAAAAAACGCGGTTCTACGAAATGTCATTGCGTGCGCACCGGCGTTTGATTGGTGCGTAAAAATCACGCCATGTATAGGTGTAGGCCAATCACGATGCCGTTGTTCACGTGGCGCGTAGTTTGAAATTCACCAGCTGATGCCTTAACATCCTCCCGGCCTTGGAATCGTCAGATTTCAATGATTTTATTGCATGCTCCCGGCTGCTACCATCCATCATTGCTCGTTCAACGGCAGCGGACATAATCTTGAGAAAGCCCGTCGAACCACGTCGCCGTCGGCCTTGCGTACATCGGCGACTCTTGGTACGTTGTCACTTCCCGGGTACGTCTTAACTATTCTACCCAGACTCCATCGAAGTGGCGGCAGGTCGTCCTTAATCAGTACCATCATGTTCTCCTTGAGTTCACCTTTGTTATGGTGCCATTTGCTTCGCACTTGGAGCTCCGACACGTATTCCTTTGACCACCGGGACCAAAATTGATGACGAATCTGTTCAACTCGTTGATAGCGAGGCAGTCTGCGAATGTCTTCTTCAGCTATCTTTGGGTGAGCGCATACTGGAGAAGTAATCGGACAGCCTATGAGGAAGTGACCGGGGCTCAAAGGAAGGAAATCATTAGGATCAGAGGACATGGGGGTTAAAGGACGAGAATTAAGCATGCCTTCGACTTGTGTGAGTAATGTGCTAAACTCTTCGTATGTCAGATGTGCATTGCCTATAACCCGTAAGAGGTGGTGTTTGCAAGACTTGACACCAGCCTCCCACAAACCACCAAAATGAGCAGCATACGGAGGAATGAATTTAAATTGTATATCTTGACTACTAGCGTATTCTTTAATATCAGATAAACATGTTTTTAAGAATAATTGAAAATCATTTTTCAATCCTACGAAATTTCTTCCGTTGTCAGAGATTATTTGTTGTGGTTTTCCACGACGAGAAATGAAGCGCTTAAGTGCCAACAGGTAGGCCTCGGACGTTAGGTCTGATACTAACTCTAAATGCACGGCGCGCGTGGCGAAACATATAAATAAACAAATATAGGCCTTACAGGTCTTAGCCCCCCTTCCCTTGCGGCCCAGTATGTACACAGGACCGGCGTAGTCGACACCACTGTTATAAAAGGGAAAACTGGCTGTGATTCTTTCTATGGGTAAATTACCCATAATTGGGTAGAATGTTTTACCCTTAAAGCGAGTACATGTAACGCATTCATGAACTATTTTCCTAGCTAAATTTCTACCTCTAATAGGGCACCAAGTTTCTCTTAAATTATAAAGAAGTGTCTGGGGTCCTACATGCAGCATTTGTTTATGTTGATTGCGAAATAATAAAATGGTGAACTGATGTTTACTTGACAGTAACATAGGATGTTTTTTACTGAATGTGAAAGACTCCGAGTTACTCAACCGACCTCCCACATGAATTATGTTATCATTGTCAGTAAACAAGTTGAGTTTGGCCAGATAGTGGTTATTGTTTAAGCGGCCGGTATTAATCAACAATTTATATTCAACAGGAAATGATTCTAATTGACTGAATTTGACTAAAACCAATTCTGACTGTCTCAACTCGTCCACAGTAAGAACTCCGCTACGTTTGTTGTGTTTGTTACGCGTATTATAGATAAAACGTAGTACGTATGCGCACGCACGTATCATACGGTGGAATTGAGAAAATTTAGAAAATGGAAACAATTCACTATCTGGACTGTTTTCGCATAAAAATGTGTGTGTTTTTTGTGGTCTCAGCTCGGGCAGCTCAACTTGACCGATATCTAATTCTGAGCTAGATATACTATTAAATTCAATATCGCGAAGGAAATGTGGCCCGTACCACCACAAATCAGAACAAATTAAACTGTCCAAACTGACACCTCGAGAAACTAAGTCGGCTGGGTTCTCTTTACCCTTGACATGATGCCATGGTATAGACTTAGTCAATTCCTGTATTTCAACGACACGGTTTTGGACAAAGGTTTGTAGAAGGTTAGGAGCCATTCGTAACCATCCTAAGACGATGGTTGAGTCTGTCCAAAAGGTGACTGACCTGAACTCGCATCGTAACGACTCACGAACCTTGTCAAATAATTTGGCACCTAGTAGCGCACCGCACAGTTCAAGCCGAGGTATGCTTACAGGTTTAAGTGGTGCCATCTTACCCTTTGAACAGAGTAATTTAACCGATACCAGTCCATCGTGGCTCACCGAGCGTATGTAAACACAGGTACCATACGCTGTCTGTGACGCATCTGTGAATATGTGCAATTCTAAATACGTAGGTTCGCACGATATCACATGTCGTTCAACGCGTAATGTATCGAGTAGAATTAAGTCATTAACGAATTTATGCCACCGCGTTGAACTGAGCAGCGCCAACATTGGCTGTCATATAGATGGGATATGCGTCAACAATATCAGCTACGCAGATGATATGGTGCTGCTGAGTCCATCGATTAGCGCACTAAGGCGACTGTTGCAAATATGTGAGGGTTATGCAGTGGCTCATGGTCTCAAGTATAATGCTAAAAAGAGTGAGTTACTAGTTTTCAAGGCGGGCACCAAATGTTACGAGAACGTGCCACAAGTCTCGCTGTGCCACACTCCTCTAACAAGAGTCACTCAAGTCAAATACTTGGGTCACCTGGGTCACTGATAACCTAAATGACAATCTCGACATCGAGAGAGAGCGCAGAGCGCTGGCAGTCCGATGTAATATGCTGGCCCGCAGATTTGCAAGGTGTTCTAAACAAGCCAAAGTGACACTATTTCGGGCATACTGCCAGTCATTTTACACCTGCAGTCTGTGGGTTAGCTACACGCAGAAGGCTTTCAGCGCGCTGCGCGTTCAATATAATAATGCGTTTAGGGTGCTGTTGGGGCTACCACGCTTTTGTAGTGCGTCGGCGATGTTGGCGGAGGCAAGGGTTGATGGCTTTAATGCCATCATCCGAAAGAGATGTGCTTCCGTCCTGCGTAGGATGCGGGAGAGCTCCCACAGCATCCTGAGCGCATTAGTTGATAAGTGGGACGGTCCGATGCTGGGACACTGGGTACGTGCGCATGTACTGTAGCGTGGCCGGTGTCCTAGTGTCGTGACCATGCCCACTTCACTTTTGTCGTTTATTTATGTGTAACTAACAATAGGATAAGATTATATTTAATTACTCACACTATGGATCACTGGTCTGAAATAAAGAAGTTTATTATATTATTATTTAATGACTTCTTGCGACACTTCATCATCCCATCCCAATTTTAGTAACCATAATTTCTGTAAAACCACTTTTATAATAATTATAAAAGGGCTCAGAAGTCCTAGTGGGTCGTATATTTGCGAGACCGACGACAATATGAGTCGCTTTGTAACAACTTGGTTATTATCAGTCACTAGGCCGGTATTGAAATATAACTCATCGGTTGAGTTATACCAATTTAAACCTAACGTTTTGCTGTGACTGTTTTCAGTTAGTGCTAGTGATTTGGAACAGTCTAATGAAGTTTGCGATATGTCGCACTTGAAATTGAAAATCCATTTGCGTAATGGGAAGCAACCCCTTCGTAAGACATTGGAGACCTTACTACATAACTGCAGTAATTCCTGCTTGTCATCCCGCCCAGATATATAATCATCGACGTACATATATCTTCATGAATCGATTGTTTCACCTCAATATCGTCACACTCGTTGGCAAGTTGTTTAAGACATCTCACGCTTAAGAATGGTGCGGATGCTGTACCATATGTGACGGTATTGAGTTGGTACATACCGAGGGGATGAGAGGAATCCTCACGCCAGAGTATCATTTGCAGATTACGAATATCAGGGTTTATCATGACTTGTCGATACATTTTTTCGATATCACCGCAAGCTATGTAAGTAAAGTATCGAAAAGAGATCCCCTTGTATGGGGGCCCCAACCATCTGAATGTCATTACATGACTTGCCAGATGTTGTGGGTGCACTTGCATCGAACACCACACGCAGTTTCGTGGTTGTGCTGTGCTCACGGTACACGCCATGATGCGGCATGAAATAATGAGGATTAGAGAGTGTGTACACTTGAGTCATGTGACCTAAGTGACAATATTCGCGCATAAATTCGCAGTATAAATGCTTGTGTAAAGGGTTACGTTGTAACCGTTTTTCTAATGCGTAAAAACGACGTTCAGCTTGGTCGCGACTGGTACCTAAAACCTGAGGAGATTCCTTGAAAGGTATGTCTACGATAAACCTTCCATCAGGATCGCGCTTTGTATTGTCTGCGAAATGTTTTTCGCAGGCCCTCTCCTCCTCCGTGCGAGAGTCGAGGATTTTAGGTATTTCCTCCAGTTCCCAGAACTGACGTAACTGTGCGTCTATAGACTGACTAAGGTTGCATTGAACAATGTGGCCATCTCTGCGCGCCTCATGGTGGATAGGTCCCGCAATTATCCAACCCAACTTAGTGTCCAGTAAGAAAGGTGGGGTGGCAATGTGTAGGATAATTGCCCCCTTTTTCGCGGTATGCAGAACAATTACGATGAATACGTGGAGTGCGTATCGATCCAACTTGTCTATCCGAAGCAATCCCTAAGGAACAATATGGGCACACTACAACACTTAGGTACACGGGTAAAGAGAAGTCACTTACCGCGCGCTGCTCCTTTGGTGATTTGTTGGTGGCCACCAACTGGTCCAGGTGTCGGGATGCTTGTAACACTTGCACTGTAATATGCTCGTGATGCGGTGAGCTGCTGAGACCTCCAATTAATACGAATGTCGAAGCGAGACTGGTGCGGTCGAGAGGTGGCGCGCGCGGCACTGCCAATCTCTCTTTCTCGAAATACCCGCATACCATGTTATCGCAAGTACCCTCATATTCCATAAGTTTCGCTCGGACAAACTATCGGATCGATAAGCACCCGCCACAACACGCTCCCCGCCTTGACAAGGTCCATAGCTAAGTAGGGGGAGCTAGGTAATGAGGTAATTCCGATCTAAGCGGTTAAGTTTCATAAATGTAAGGCACTCTGATAATATTAATGAACCGTTACAGCAGATGAAACAGTAAATAGCGTAAAATGTATATTATTATTATAACCCAAGCAGATACCCATAGGGAGACCGATTGAGGCTTAATCACGAAATTATTTAAATAAATATTAAATTAAAATGCGGTTGAAAAATAAGTATTAAGGAAATTTAAATAAATTTTATTGGGTTGGCAACGGATACAGCTTAGTTACAGGACGTTTATAAATTCCGGACGCGGTTTTGACAGACGCGACTCGAACTATGCCATCTGTACCCGGGAAAACTTCGGTTATAATGCCGAGTGGCCACGATAAAGGTGGTACGTTATCTTGACCCAAGAGGACAATAATGCCGATCTCTATCGGACGATCAGGCGTACACCACTTCTGTCGAGTTTGTAACGTATTTAAGTATTCCACGCGCCAATTTTTCCACTAACCCAATACCAACTGATCCAGAAGCCTCTTGCGGTTTTTTAGATTAATACCTTCCTCTGTCAGTTCAGAAGAAGGCAAGTATGTAAGCGGACTGGACATTAAAAAATGTGCCGGTGTGAGCACCTCGGGGTGTGGGTCCGATGACAAAACACTAAGCGGTCGCGAATTTAAAAGGCATTCTATCTGCACCAATACGGTCAAAAGTTCCTCATACGTGAGAAGCTGCTTACCAATGACTCGGAACAAATGAGTCTTAACGCTTTTAATATTGGACTCCCACAGACCTCCGAAGTGCGGAGCTCGCGGTGGGATCATAGTCCACTTAATTTGAGTTTTGAGTAGTTCCCGCTTAATGTCCGACTGAACAGCTGAATTTAATAAAAATGAGTATATTTCATTTAGCTGTGCTTTCGCACCTATAAAATTTGTACCATTGTCCGAGTACATAACGGACACTGGACCCCGGCGCGCAATAAATCTTTTGAAAGCGGAAAGAAAAGCTTCTGAGGTGAGATCCGAAACGAGTTCTATATGTATGGCCTTAGTGACCAAGCATATAAATAAACATATATAGACCTTCTGCGAGCGTTGTCCTCTGCGGCGAGTAGGTACATACGCAATAGGACCAGCTAAATCCACCCCAGTATGCACAAATGCCTTGGCATCGCGGACCCGGTATCCAGGCAGATCAGCCATTTTGGGCGTCGGGTGCACAGGATTTAAATGAAAGCAAGTGTTGCATTTGCGGCAGCGCGAACGAATAACGGTCCTACCATCCAATATCCAAAACCGTTGCCTAATAATGGACATCAATAGTCCAGGGCCCGTATGACAGTACGTATTATGGTAGTGATCAATTATTAAATCAACTACACGGTCATGTTTAGGTAGTAGTGCGGGATGTTTAGCTTCGTAGGGTAGGTCTGACTTTGAAAGTCTACCCCCGATTCGTAGGATTCCGTAATCGTCCAGAAAAACAGACAGACTGCGTAATTTTTTAGAGGGGAGTTCGCCGGCCTTAATCAGGTTCACCTCATTAGAGAAATGGATACTTTGAACAATTCGAATAACAAATTTTTCAGCGGTTTGAATATTTTGAATAGAGTCCTGACTACCTAATCTATTCGTAAATTTAAGAATACAAATGAATGTACGCAATAGCTTATTCCATGAGCTGATGCGATCAGCTATGGCAGCTAGAGCATGCGGTTCAGTCTTTGAAGTTTCGGCCACAAATGCCTTGGATTTCAACTCTGGTAATGTATCCCACTCAGTTGGGATGAATTTTAAGGGCCATTCATTTATCGGCTGATGAAGCCAAGTAGGGCCGTCCCACCAGAGCGAATGTGCAATCAAATCTGATGGCAGCATTCCGCGTGAAAGACAATCGCTAGGGTTCGTTTTCCCCGATACGTGGGTAAAACAAGCCGCAGGTAAATTTTCCTGAATTCTAGCGATACGGTTGCTTACGAAAACAGACCATCTATGGGGAGATGAGTGAATCCACGAGAGAGCTATGGTGGAATCCGAAAAAGCGTAAACACCCTGAATAGGTACGCGAACAGAAAGCTTCTCTTTAACCACGCGAACAAGCTTGGATAGAAGCAAAGCTGCGACAAGTTCCAATCGCGCCAGCGTCGTAATCTTGGCGGGGGAAACTTTAGACTTAGCACATAGGAGTCGGACAGTGATATTACCATCAGGGTCAGTTATGTGTAGATAGATACAACAACCATAACCACTGAAGCTGGCGTCGCAAAAGGCTACAATATTTACCACAGAGTCCTTAAAAACTCCAATATGTCGCGGTATTTTTAAAGAAGAGAGTGCCGTAAAATCCCGGGTATAGGCGGTGAAACGACTGACGATATGTGCCGGAGGTTCCTCATCCCAATCTATCTTAGCCAACCAAAGTTCCTTGATGAGGATTTTAGCGTACAAAACGACCGGAGCCACAAGACCCAGCACGTCAAACAAGCGGGCTACCAGCGATAAAATGGTACGTTTCGTACATTTATTTTCCATTATGACGGTAGTCAGAAAAAACTGATCGTCAGCGGGTTCCCAGGATAAGCCAAGGATCTTGAAATTATTCGAATTGTTGTCTACCGGCGAGAAACATACCGGCGAGCGATGAGATTCAGGCAACGTCTCTAATACAGCGGGCTTATTACTTGCCCATTTGATCAGATCAAATGAACCTATTTTAAGTAAGTCAATTAGTTCGCGAGATAATTCCTTTGCCAAAGGTATATCGGGAACTGAATAAACATAATCATCCATGTAAAACTGAGTTTCTATTAATTTAGAAGCCTCAGGGAAGCGGTCACTATGCTCACCCGCTAAATGACGTAAAGTGCGCATAGCTAAATACGGACTGGGCTTTAATCCGAAAGGTAAATGCTTGAAACTAAAGGTGCGTACCTGTTCGGTTTTATTGAAACGAAATAAAATTCGTAAGTATTTCCTATGGTGCTCATTTACACCTACCCTCAAAAACATCTGTTTAATGTCTGCGGTCATAGCTACCGGGAACGTGCGAAAATCAAGTAATAATAAAAATAAATCGGCCTGTAAATTAGGTCCGACATGCAAAATATCATTGAGTGACAACCCTGAGTGAGTTTTCGCACTAGCGTCTAAGACCACCCGAATGGTGTCCTTATCCGGCCTAATAACGGCGTGATGCGGCATGTAGTAGCCTTCCTCAGTTACTTCAGTATCGGGTACCTCCGCCAAGTAACCCTGAGCTATATAATCGGCGATGGTCTTATTATAATTTTCGCGTAGGGTAGGTACTTGAGCAAATTTTCGCTCGAGCGCAAGCAGACGGCGATGAGCCACTCCGCGAGAATTGCCTAGCTCAGAAGGGTCTCGTGAGAAAGGTAAATCGATAAAATATCTACCGTCCCTAAATAAAACTGAAGAATTAAAACTATTTTCGCATTCCAAGTCTTCTGGACTGATGATTCGTTGTGTTGGGATTTCCTCTAATTCGAAAAATCTTTGCAAACTCGAATCAATATCAGTAAGCGAGGTAAATGACGAAGAGGTAGGTTTCGTATCATTTAGACATGGAATGTCCCCCATGAGTACGTAACCGAAACTAGTCAATATGGCGGGCGGTGCGCGATTACCCGAATCGACCCTATCTCCCAAGTAAATATACGGAAATAGTTGAACACCAAGAACTAAATCAATTTCTCCCGGTAAATTCCAGGTTAAATCGGCAAGCGGTAAATTATCCAAGTAGGACAAATCATCATTTATTTTAATGTAATTAGAGGGTAGTTTATCCGTAATGCAGTCAACTACCAGCGCATGAATATAATATCTATTGTTAGGATTAATTCGAGACTCAATTGTAAAATGAATAAATCCATGTACGGGTCGCGTGGTCATACCAACACCTTGCAACTACGAATTACACAACTTAATAACCGGAATGTTCAAACGCTTACAACAATCCATGGTAATCAAATTATTTTGAGATCCGTTATCAATCAAACATCTAAGCGTCATTCGATTTTTATCTCGATTATTACAATGCGCGTATACTTGAGCGGTAGCTAGCAGTATAGTGTAATTATGTGGATGGCTACCGGACGTCAAGGCAATCGATTGTGTCTTGTCTAATGTGTCATCTTTTTCAGCGGCCTGGATTCGAACCGGCTGCGCCGCGGGCGCGGACCGCTTCTTGGTCGAGGAATCCGTATTATTATCATTTGAAAAATGCAATAACGAATGATGTTGCTTTTTACAATACTTGCAAACATTACGCGATTTACATTTGGTTATGGAATGAGATAGGCTCAGACAGTTCACACAACCACGTTTCGATTTAATAAAGTCAAACCGGGCTTGCGGTGATTCTAAGTTTTTAAAATGTAAACAATTAAACAGCGGATGCCTATCTATATTGCACAAAGGACACATTGAAGCCGTCTCGGAAACCGGTTCGTTACTCGCGATGAAAGCTTTAGAATTACTAACACTAGCTCTTGCGCGCGGCTCGACTTGTGAATTATTTTTATTCGACCTTTCAAGTACTTTGACATAATCCTGTATAAATGAGATTAATTCTAGGTAGGAAGGGAATTCCTTCTTGCTTACGCTATTTTCAAATTGCTGTATTGTTTGCGAATCAAGCTTTCGCAACCCACAATATAATAGAATAAAATCTAATAAGTCAGGTATGTCTAATTGTTTCAATGCCGCGACAGACGCCGAATATTTTTCTATATAGTTATTCAAACTGATAGCATTACCGGTGCAACCTTTAATATTAAAAATGTTATTAAGGTAATGCTCACCTAAACTGCGATTGTCCTGATACTTCTTTACAAGACTATCCCAAAGTATCCTATAGGTATCCCCCGATGGAACAATACCTGCCGTTATTTTTAACGCATCGTGCGTTAAATTGCTTATTAGGTATTGTACGCGCTGTGCATCCGTGAGATCGGCATTAAGGTGCACATTACTACGAAATATCTCAAAAAATATTGGCCAGTTCTCTGTCTTTCCGTCAAAGGTACGTATGGGAATTGGCGGCAAGTGTATCTTAGATTTTTTATTATCGGCTGTAGATGCCGTTGTATTATTTGACCTAATGAGATTCCGCTTGTATTTGATCGTGGAATATAAGTCCTCAATAGAGCTCAAGCTGGAATAGTCTGGCGGGGTACCATCAATTGCAAATTTTACCTCATTAATTTCATCAACTATTTCTTCAAATCTGCTGTATTGCTCAGTAACGGATTCAGATTGCGAAAGGAATAGTTCATTAGAACGGGAATCATAATTGGAAATATTTTTGCATAATATATATATCCGATTAATTCGTACGAAAATCGCTTCTTTTTTAGCCGTTAGCTGTAATAGCTTGCTTTGAAGTTTAGCAGTAGGCATTTTAAAATTAGAATTGGATTAGGTACTAAATAATTTAATTTGATATTAAATAAAATAATATGAAATTTTTGCTTAAATGCGAAATTTATAATGCGGGTAGAAAATTTCTATATTAATCAATATGAAATTTTTTATTAAATGCGGAATTTAATAAACGCGGTTGGGAAATTTTATGCACTAAGTAGGTATGTAGCTGATAACCTATCCTAGGTTCGAAAGGACCATAAAATGGGGTGGCAATGTGTAGGATAATTGCCCCCTTTTTCGCGGTATGCAGAACAATTACGATGAATACGTGGAGTGCGTATCGATCCAACTTGTCTATCCGAAGCAATCCCTAAGGAACAATATGGGCACACTACAACACTTAGGTACACGGGTAAAGAGAAGTCACTTACCGCGCGCTGCTCCTTTGGTGATTTGTTGGTGGCCACCAACTGGTCCAGGTGTCGGGATGCTTGTAACACTTGCACTGTAATATGCTCGTGATGCGGTGAGCTGCTGAGACCTCCAATTAATACGAATGTCGAAGCGAGACTGGTGCGGTCGAGAGGTGGCGCGCGCGGCACTGCCAATCTCTCTTTCTCGAAATACCCGCATACCATGTTATCGCAAGTACCCTCATATTCCATAAGTTTCGCTCGGACAAACTATCGGATCGATAAGCACCCGCCACAACAAAAGGTCTGTGGTGTAAGAGTACCTATTTAATGATGTCATGATGTACCTAGATTCTAAGAGTATATTAGATGTGTTTGTATCAATTATTGAGAGTAATAAATAATATCTCTTGCTTGCAAGTCGTGTTGTATTTCTCTCCCAATCGAACCTTTACATGGCGACCCTGCCAGTAGTGTGGAATGTCCCATAAAAGGCAACATTAATGTAAACATTGAGTGTTGGACAGTTTTAATGACTGATTACGATGGCACTAATATTATTCCTTGTGTTACGAAGTGACTGGTGTACTGTGAACTTAAATTGAGATTTTTTCTGCGTTCATCCATTAAGTCAAAATGGGCAAACAACAATCTAAGCCCCAGGAAGTCATTATTGCACAGAATGGTGCAGGAAATTCGGCTAGCACTGACCAGGTTTTGGAACATACAAGCACGATAGCTTATATGTTGATCACTATCGCGATCATGCTGATAGTTGGAGGCGCTATATGGCTATTGCGTTACTATAGAAAATGCCATGGAAAGTGGATTGAAAGAGGTGTCCATGATTTTGATCTGCGAAGGTCGATGAGCTTGTTCCGTCGTCAGCAGCGGGAGGCTAATTTTGCACCTCTACCGGAACTTCACCCGTGTGAGTGCGTAGTAATTAATAAAGTGCGATTAAAGAGAGTGGAAAAAAAAAAAACGGTCTTGGACAATGATACGGTAATGGTATAATTATAAAGGACTTACTTATATCGCATACCTCGGACAACAAAGGCGTATATACACATACGCGTTTTTTTTTTTATTTCACCAATCGATGTAAAATACTTCGACACATGTTCTATATTTTTTTCGTAATTTTCCTTACAAAAGCCATAAAAATATGTTAAAAAAATACAAAAGCTACTTCCTTAAGAAATATCATAATTAACTGGCAAAAAAAACGTAAATATAGTTGCTCGATGCATAATTTATTTAAACCATTAACATTATGTACGTAATCGCAATCCAGTCTTTATTGCTCCAGTCAAATTAAAAGATGTGCCCTCGTAAGTTACTTACTCCTTTATTGCACGGTATATTTTCGAATAACTTTTTCGTAACTTCACTTAAGCGTCACTGTTAAACTTATTCTGAAACGTATGTGTACTCAATCCTTAATAATTTTATAGATTATTTCACAAGTCACTTACTGCTTCCTGCAGGATACCTTCCTTACCAATAACAATTCTTAATCATACTTACAGAAAAATGTGAATGTTAAAGTTCAAACGTAAGTATGTTTACGTATGCATAGACAGCGAGTCCAGGTCATAATTTCGAAATAATCTGACTGACCGTCAAAATTCCGAACGCTCATTTCGCCGATGATGAATTCAACGAATGGTTGTATGGCCGACTGTTAAAACTCCGAATGGTCATTTCGCCGGTGATCAGTTTTACGAATGATTGTATGATCGACTGTTAAAACTTCGAATGCTCATTACGCCGATGATGAATTTTATGATTATTTTATTATTTATTATTGAAACCTGGCAAACCAATATCAAAATAATGTGGAATTTGCACATAAATTGCGCCACCTAGAAGCACTTGCATTCCTCGAACCAACAGAGATTCCTGCAGCCTACAATATGCTTATGGAAAAGGTTTTTCCAGAGCAAGCATCAGAACAGAACTCATATCATGGTTTTCTTAATACTATGTACAAGGATCAGTGAGTAAAGTCAGTTCAACAGATTTAAAATTAGTACTTACAAACAAACCACCCGTTTTCCACCCCAAAATGTGGACTGTTTATGACAGCCGTCTGTATTCAGTTCCACAAACCCAAAACGCCTTGGAAACCTGGCATGAACGATGGTCTACGTTATTAAATCGAAAAAAATGGAATCTATATAAAACGATAGAAGAGTTTCGAAAGAAACAAATACACACCAGGACTGTGATTGAACAGATTTCTTCCGCACAAGTTATACCAAAAAGAAGACGGATCCAGTATCAAATGCATAAAGAACGATTAGACCGACACCTCACTCGTAAAAGTGATATGGATCTTCTTGATTTTCTGAGCCCACATCTGCCATATTATTAAACGATAATGCAATATTTTTATGTCTACCGTAAGAAAAGATAAAAAAATTTGGTTATGTTCTGTTCAGTTGATTAGTCTTATTATACTACACACTGTAGCTATTTAAGATTTATTTTTATTAAACGAGAGAAATGAAAACAGAAAGAAAAACTTTTTTTAATATGTAATTAAATAAAAAATAAAGATTTTTCTTCATTTTCTAAGGATTTATTTGTAGAATTAACAAACCTAACCACATCCCTCCAAACCAATTATCATAATTATAATATTTTACCATAAATAATCATAAAATTCATCATCGGCGTAATGAGCATTCGAAGTTTCAACAGTCGATCATACAATCATTCGTAAAACTGATCATCGGCGGAATGACCATTCGGAATCTTATCAGTCGATCATACAACCATTCGTAAAACTGATCATCGGCGAAATGACCATTCGGAGTTTTAACAGTCGGCCCATACTAACCATTCGTTGAATTCATCATCGGCGAAATGAGCGTTCGGAATTTTGACGGTCGGCCAGATTATTTCGAAATTATGACCTGGACTCTAATAATATGGCAGATGTGGGCCAATCCACTCAGAAAATCAAGAAAATCCATATCAATTTTACGAGGGAGGTGTCGGTCTAATCGTTCTTTATGCATTTGATACTGGATCCGTCTTCTTTTTGGTATAAGTTGTGAGGAAGAAAACAGTTCAATCTCAATCCTGGTGTGTATTTGTTCCTTTCGAAACTATTCTATGGTTTAAATAGATTCCATTTTTTTCGATTTAATAACGTAGACCATCATTCATGCCAGGTTTCTAAGGCGTTTTGGGTTTGTGGAACTGAATACAGACGGCTGTCATAAACAGTCCACATTTTGGGGTGGAAAACGGGTGGTTTGTTTGTAAGTACTAATTTTAAATCTGTTGAACTGACTTTACTCACTGATCCTTGTACATAGTATTTACAAAACCATGACATGAGTTCTGATGCTTGCTCTGGAAAAACCTTTTCCATAGGCATATTGTAGGCTGCAGGAATCTCTGTTGGTTCGAGGAATACAAGTGCTTCTAGGTGGCGCAATTTATGTGCAAATTCCACATTATTTTGATATTGGTTTGCCAGGTTTTAATAATAAATAATAAAATAATCATAAAATTCATCATCGGCGTAATGAGCATTCGAAGTTTTAACAGTCGATCATACAATCATTCGTAAAACTGATCACCGGCGAAATGACCATTCGGAGTTTTAACAGTCGATCATACAACCATTCGTAAAACTGATCATCGGCGAAATGACCATTCGGAGTTTTAACAGTCGGCCGGCCATACAACCATTCGTTGAATTCATCATCGGCGAAATGAGCGTTCGGAATTTTGACGGTCGGCCAGATTATTTCGAAATTATGACCTGGACTCACCAAAGTTTTAAAGACCGTTGCGTGCCATTCTGATTTTATTATTGTTTAAATATAGCTATGGTTGTGAAAATATAATATTAAGAATTAATATTTTTCGTTGGAACTTTCATAGATGTAAGAAATTGCTATAGTTAGCAAAATAAGTACAAAATTAAGGATTATTAAAAAAAAATACATAATCTCGTTTTATTCCTGCAATTAATCACCAAACTCTTTTTGATATATTGTACAGTAGTTGTAAAATCATAACAAATTAGATACCCACAATTCTCAAATTAAAAAGTAAAGTTATTTTTTGTTATTAGGAAAATATAGGAAAATATGTATTACTCTGTAAAATATTTCTTCGTGCAATAAATAAGTGTGTCACATACATTAAAAAATCTAAATAAATTATCACTGCAATATACACTTACATAAACTTACTCGTTATTTATTTTCAAAAATAAACGTGCTATAAGTACTTAAAACTAAAAGCTCCGAGGTTGTATCACGAGGAAAAACTAGCAATAAAAGCGTTTGTATACATAAGATCCATGTTTTGTTTATACCTGAACAGCAAAAAAGGCGTATGTTTATTTACCAACAGTTACTTAAGGAAAACCCTAATACAATAAATAGGTAATTGTTAATTTTCCCTGTACTATGAAAACAGTAAATATATCTATAATTTCAGTAAATAAATATTAAAGAGCTCATTTAGAGGCTTCTTATGATATATGATACAAAGTACTATCATTATTAGTTCAGGCAATATTCCAGAAACAAACTGTTTTTTGGCTCTCCTGTAAAGTTGGTGTTTTCCAGATACGCCTTTGTTGTCCGAGGTATGCGATATTTGTATTTACTCGCATTTCACTTTGTAATACTAGTGAGTCGTGTTATATGCTTTACTCATATTACTCTTAAATTTTATGTTTATTATTATGATATTGAATGTCTCGTAACGTATTAATAATTATGTAAAACATTATGTAACTGTACTATGACTGCAGAGGCTAAAGAGATATTTGACAAATTGAAATATATTAAGGATTACCTTATAAAGTTAGGTCCAAGTAGAAGGTCAAGTACTATAAAACAAGCAAGACTTTTTGAAACTATTATTTTATATAAACAATTTTGTTCCTTAGAGTTAGCTATTCAAATTAAAATTAAAAATGCAGAAATTGAAGATAGTGAAATTCTGATTGCTTCAGAGTTATTTAATAATATTAATAACTTGTATTCGAAACTATAATAATTCATCCAATTATCGCGGTCGTGGTGATTTTCGTGGCCACACAACGTATCGTCGCCCGGCACAGCAACACCAAATTAGGCTAGCTGAGTTGAATGAGCGTCCGAAGGATAGTAGTGAGCGTAGACATGAAAATCCTGAAGTACAGACTGAAAATCAAAATAATAACTTGTTTTTTCGTGCATGAACATTTTTACTGTCAAAATATTAACTCTATTAACTTAAATGTATTCGAAGTGTCGCGTAGTTGGTTACTTGATACCGGTGCGTCAGTGTCCATAGTTAGACAGGAGGCATTAGAGAGTTTATGCATTCCTTTCCATATAGAGCGCATTAAAATAAACGGAATAGGTGGTCATGTGTATTGTGATGGCTTTGTTTATCTTAACTTGAATTATAATGGTTATGAGTTCGAGCATAAATTTTATGTATTTAAGGATTTTACTTGTAGAACGGATGGTATATTAGGACAAGATTTCTTGAGCAAATACAATTGCATATTAGATTTTGAGCGAAATGTATTAACTATTAACCATGACGTGCCCATAGATATCCCACTACAAATGGGGAAGCTCGGCAACAACACTTATATGACTATACCGGCTAGATGTGAGGTTACTTACTTAGTAGAGACAAACTTTAAAAACGAATGCGTTGTTATGCCTAAGCAGTTGAGCGAAGGTGTATTTTTAGCATCTGTTTTAGTCAATCATCATCATCATCAATTCAGCCATAGGAAGTCCACTGCTGCACATAGGCCTCCCCTATAGATCTCCAATAGGACCGGTTGGAAGCGTCTCGCATCCAGCGCGTTCCCGCGGCCTTTATGAGGTCGTCAGTCCACCTTGTGGGTGGATGTCCTACGCTGCGCTTGCCGATACGTGGCCTCCACTCGAGGACTTTTCGACCCCATCGGTCATCAGTCCTCCGTGCTATGTGCGCTGCCCACTGCCATTTCAACTTGCTAATCCGCTGGGCTATGTCGGTAACCTTGGTTCTTCTACGGATCTCCTCATTTCTGATTCGATCTCGCAGAGAGACTCCGAGCATAGCCCTCTCCATAGCTCGTTGGGCTACTTTGAGCTTACTCATAAGGCCCATAGTGAGGGACCACGTTTCAGTGCCATAAGTCATCACTGGTAACACACACTGGTCGAAAACCTTCGACTTGAGACACTGAGGTATGTCGGACGAGAAGACATTGCGTAATTTTCCGAACGCTGCCCAGCCGAGTTGGATTCGGCGATTGACCTCTTTCTTGAAGTTGGACCTACCTAACTGGATTACTTGTCCTAGGTAGACGTACGAGTCAACAACTTCAAGAACCGAGCTCTCAACAGATATCGGGGTAGGTACAACATGGGCATTGCACATCACCTTTGTCTTATCCATGTTCATTTTAAGACCCACCTGTTGAGAAACTCGGTTGAGGCCTTCGAGCATCGTGTTGAGATCTTCCATCGATTCTGCCATGACTACAATATCGTCGGCAAACCGGAGGTGAGTGATGTATTCGCCATTAATATTGATGCCGAATCCTTTCCATTCCAGGAGCTTGAAGGCATTCTCCAAAGTGGCCGTAAACAGTTTCGGAGATATCACGTCTCCCTGTCTTACGCCTCTTTTCAAAGGGATCGCCCTCGAACTCTGTTCCTGTACTCGAACCGACATGGTGGCGTTATTATACAAACACTTCAACACTTCGATGTACCGATAGTCAATACGGCACCGCTGGAGAGACTCAAGCACAGCCCATGTCTCGACCGAATCAAAGGCTTTCTCATAGTCCACAAACGCTAAGCAAAGTGACAAATTATACTCTTCGGTCTTCTGTATAATTTGCCGCAGCGTATGGATGTGGTCTATGGTACTGTAGCCTCTACGGAAACCGGCTTGTTCGGGAGGCTGGAAGTCATCAAGCCTGCGCTCGAGACGGTTCGTAATGACCCTTGAAAACAGCTTGTAAACATGGCTCAGAAGCGAGATGGGTCTGTAATTCTTCAGTAAGGTATTGTCACCTTTCTTAAAGAACAGCACCACCACGCCTCTGTTCCACGCTTCTGGCGTTATGCCCTCGAGGACGACGGTGTTAAAAAGCCTCTGAAGGACTTTAAGTACCGGTGTTCCACCCGCTTTCAGAAGCTCTGAAGTGATTCCGTCGTCACCCGGTGCCTTGTTGTTCTTAAGCTGATTCAGGGCCATTCTAATCTCGTACAGGCTGATGTCCGGGATATCCTCGGTGAAGTGTCGGGTCAACTTGGCTCTTGGGTCGGTCGCCATGTTGCCAGCAGGATTAGCGACCGAAGCGTATAGCTGTCCATAGAACCTTTCGATCTCCTCCAAAACCTCAGCCTTGGTCGACGCTATACTGCCATCTTCTCTCTTCAGCTTAGTCAACTGGCTTTGCCCAACAGACAGATTTCTTGCGAACACTTTGGAGCCTTTGTTCCGCTCGATTGTCTCTTTAATATGTTCAGTATTAAAGAGACGTATGTCGTGTCGCAGAGATTTGGAAATCTGTCTGTTGAGCTGCCTATATGACTCTGCATCATCGGAAGACTGCAGTCGAAGTGAGCGTCGTTTAGCCATGAGTTTTTGGGTGTGATCGGAGAGTTTCTGAGGTCTATTTGAACGGCGGGGTCTGAAGTGCTTAGAGCCCACCGTTTGGACAGTTTCTACGAGCCTGTTGTTTATCTCGTCCACCGACGCAAAGTTCTCTAGGCAATCAAAGCGACTTGAAAGCTCAAGCTGAAAGTTCTCGGGGTTTTGGATCTGGACACGAGTAGGTCGGAGTGTAGACTTCATCAGGCGGGACCTTTCGAGTTTAACGTTAATAACCAATGTGCCTCTTACAATTCTGTGATCACTACCGGTTTTCACCCTGTGGATCACGGAGACATCACTGAATATTCGTTTCTCGTTGGTCATGATGAAGTCTATCTCATTCCTCGTGGAATCATCAGGGCTCATCCAGGTCCATTTCCTGTGCGGCGGCTTCTGAAAGAAAGAGTTCATCATGAAGAGTCCCTCTTTCTCCAGAAAGGCAGCCAGCCTCTGTCCCCGCGGGTTCCGTTGTCCATATCCAAATTGCCCTACTCTCAACTCATCGTCGCTTTTCTTACCCAACTTTGCGTTGAAGTCTCCCATAACAACAGTGAAGTGGGTCTTAGACGTATGTATGGCCCTACTTACGTCCTCATACATAGTCTCCACTTCATCATCTGGGCGTTTCGAGGTCGGTGCGTACACCTGAATGACCTTCAGCGAATACCTCTTGGATATTCTGAGTATTAGGTATACAACCCTGCTCGACACACTTTCGATGGTAATGATGTTGTTAATGAGGGATCTGTGAACGAGAAAACCGACACCACCTTGCGACTGCTGGTCGCCTTCCCGGTGGTAGAGCAGGTTGCCGGATCCTAGGGTTATCGTGTCCTCGCCCTCTCTACGGACTTCAGACAACCCCACAATATCCCAGCGCAACTTACTCAACTCTTCTTCCAGCTCAGCAATCCTCTCGTCAGTCCTCATCGTGCGTACGTTGTGCGTTACCAGGGCCAGTCGTCGTTTGGGGTGGTAGCCGGATCTCTGCCGGGGATTCTTAGCACCCCCTGCTCCGCCGTTACCCTGGCCGCTACCGGAGCCAGGTCTAGCGGAGCTGCCGGGGACTAGGGGCCTGGTCCTATTTGTGCCTGTCATAGGGGGGAGTTTGCCCATAATCGCCACGCTGGGCAGGCGTGTTGGCAATCGCAGGACGTAGCTTCGCGGCGAGGATGCTGCTGCCCATCCTCGCCCTGTGCCATTTTAGCTACGCCGATTTGAATGGTTATACCGCCATTGGTCGGTTCCGCTGTACCTCAGTCGGCTCCTACGACACCTGGTACTAGAGGGGGGTACTATTCTACTCTGCCGGTACCCCACGGCCTGTTTTAGTACAACCTACAAATGGTAAAATACCATTAAAAATTTTAAATACCCGAGACACAGACATATGCTTAAGTTATTTTACGCCCGATATTATACCTTTAAATGAATACCTTGTATGCTCTTTTGAAAGCAATAACTTAAGTGCAAATCGTGTGAAACAATTATTTTCTGTTTTAAACCTAAAGCATCTTAATAGAGAAGAACAAACTTCGATTGAAAACATTTGTGCGAAGTACCCAGATGTATTTTTTTTAGATGGTGACAAATTAGGCGTTTCGAATTTATACAAACAGTCAATTCATTTGAAGGAAAATACTAGCCCAGTGTATACTAAGCCTTATAGGCTCCCTAGAAGTCAAAAATATGAGGTTGATAAACAAATCAACGATATGTTACGTAATGATATTATAGAGGAGAGCATGAGTGAATGGTCTAGCCCTGTTCTTTTAGTCCCAAAAAAATGTGATAATAGTGGCAATAAAAAATGGCGTATTGTTATTGATTATCGGAAATTAAATAATTATCTTAAAGACGATAAATTCCCTTTACCAAATATCACAGATATATTGGATTCCTTATCAGGAGCAATTTATTTCAGCCACTTAGACCTTAGCCAGAGTTATTATCAGTTAGAGTTAAGCCCAGATAGTAGAAAATATACTGCATTCACTACAAGCAAACAATATCAGATGAAACGGCTCCCAATGGGTTTGAAAATCAGTCCTAGTGCTTTTAGTCGGTTAATGACAGTAGCCATGTCTGGTTTAAATCATGAAAAATGTCTGGTATATCTAGATGATCTTATCTGTATAGGACGCAGCTTAGAATCGCATAATAAAAATTTGATTGATATTTTTGAACGTCTTAGAACTGTAAATCTAAAAATTATCCCTGAAAAATGTCAGTTTCTAAAGAAACAATTATTGTATTTAGGCCATGTCGTGTCTGCTAAAGGAGTCTCGCCTGACCCTGAAAAAACACGTATTATACAAAACTACCCCACTCCAAAAAGTAGTGATGAAGTAAGACGCTTCGTTGCTTTTGCTAATTATTATCGTAAATTCGTTCCACATTTTGCTGATATTACAATACCTTTAAATAGACTATGTAGAAAAAGCGCACATTTTGTTTGGAGTACAGAATGTGAACGGTCATTTAATCTTTTAAGGCAATCTTTGATCAATCCCCCCGTTTTACAATACCCCAATTTTGAAGAGGATAATGAATTCATATTGCACACAGATGCTTCTGGTATAGCTATAGGGTCTGTCTTATGTAATAAAAATGATATGCCGATTGCTTATGCAAGCCGACCACTCAATAAATCCGAATTAAACTATCCGACAATAGAAAAGGAACTCCTTGCTATTGTTTGGTCAGTTAAATATTTTAGACCGTATTTATTTGGAAAAAAATTTAAGATAAAAACAGACCATAAACCCTTACTTTATTTATTTGGTTTCAATAACCCGTCTAGTAGGCTAATAAAGTTTCGATTAGCTTTAGATGAATACGACTACGAAGTTGAGTATGTTAAAGGTGTGAATAATGTGGCTGCAGACGCGTTATCTCGCATCGTTATTACATCAGATGAATTGAAAAATATAAATCAGAATGTCATAAATGTTATGACACGGAATATGGCTAGAAATAAATTATTAAATGACAATTCTGCGGTCGATAAGAACAAAACAGATGATCGGTCTGATCAACCGAAAATCGTTGAAATTCTTAAAAAACCGAATAATTGTACTCAATTAATATTTTCTCGGATTAGACTTAAACATAACACTAAATATATTATAGTGAATGACTTTATTTATGTACCATCTAAATTGTCGATTTATTTAGACCCACTTTCTCGATCATGCTCAGCGCGAGCCGCTTTCGTGAGAGATTTGGAATCTATCTGTAAAAGAATATCAATTGATGAAATTTATATAATTAAAAATGAGTTAAGTGAAAAACATATAACATGGATAAACCAGTGTTGTAAAAATGGCGCTTGGACCGGTCCGCGTATTTTAATATTGAAAAATTTAATAAGAATAACGAATGACGACGATAAGCGCGTAATATTAAATGACTTTCATCTGCTCCCCACTAGCGGACATGCAGGTATTAAACGTATGACAAATAACATAAAACGTTATTACTTTTGGCCAAACTTGGTGGAAGATATTATAAGATTTGTGAAGAATTGTGACAAGTGCCAGAAACAAAAGCACTCGTTGCATACAAAACAACCCATGATAATAACCACAACTGCGCAGTCAGCATTTGATAAAATATACTTAGATTTATAGTTGGGCCCTTAGATAAGGATTATCATAGTTATTCATATATTCTCACATTACAATGTGAAATTAAGTAAGTATGTTGAAGCATATCCTTTAGTAAGAAAAGATAGCGTAAGCGTAGCACGAGCATTCGTCGACAACTTCATCCTCAGGTATGGTATCCCTCGTGAGATCGCGACTGACAGGGGAACGGAGTTCATCTCTAGTACTATGACTGAGGTATGTAAACTGCTAAAAATTAGACAAACGTTTGCCAGTGCCTATCATCATCAATCGATAGGTTCACTTGAGAACTCGCATAAGTCACTTAATGCATTTTTAAGAATTCAAACTGACAACAACAGTAGGTATTGGAGTGAATGGCTCCCTTATTGGTGTTTCTCGTACAATACATCTGTGCACTCAGAAACAAAATATACTCCCTACGAACTGGTGTTCGGAAGAACATGTAATATACCTAGGAATATTCAAAATTGTACTGTTGAACCTTTATATAACACAAGTAATTACCCCTTAGAATTAAAGTTTAAACTACAAAAAGCGCAGTGTGAAGCGCGACAAAATTTAATTAGAAGTAAGTTGGTAAGAAAATGCCCGTAGTCCTCGTCGTGCCACCAACTTGTTCCACCAGTGGCACGATAAGGAATTGTCATTCCTCGTCGTACCACTGAATGATTATTAAATGATTGTTGCTCTACTAGTGATAACAAAATTAAAAATAATAATTATTGTTATTGTTGATCATCATCATCATCATCATCATTTCAGCCATAGGAAGTCCACTGCTGGACATAGGCCTCCCCTATAGATCTCCAATAGGACCGGTTGGAAGCGCAGCGTAGGACATCCACCCACAAGGTGGACAGACGACCTCATAAAGGCCGCGGGAACGCGCTGGATGCGAGACGTTATTGTTGATAATAATAAATAATTATTTTATTATTATTAATAATTATAATAATAAATAATATGGATTTATTTAAGTCAATACATTATACATTAAGTCACAATAAAATTAAAATTATCAAAATATGTCAAAAATTAATCAAATTTCCCGCCCCTGACCTTTCCCGGCGCAAAAGTGCCCATCACACTCGCCGCGTTTCCACGCTGGATATAATATTATAATATTATTCATTATTAATAGTGATTATTATTAATAATTATTAATAGTGAGTATTATTATTAATGATTATTAATTATTAATGATTATTAATTATTAATAATTATTAATGATTAATTATTAATAATTATTAATAGTGGTTATTATTAATAATTATTAATAGTAATTATTATTAATAATGACATTATTATTAATAATAATGTCATTATTATTAATAATGACATTATTATTAATAATGACATTATTATTAATAATGACATTATTATTATTAATAATGACATTATTAGCTTAGTCCTCGTCGTGCCACCAACTTGTTCCACCAGTGGCACGACGAGGAATTGTCATTCCTCGTCGTACCACTGAATACAGATACATGCAGGGATGGTAGCTCTACTTAATGTCCCTTTAGATAGGTATTACTTAACAAATAATAAAAATGTTATCGATTACAAAAAAAATAATAATAATAATAATGTCATTATTAATAATAATTACTATTAATAATTATTAATAAAAATTACTGTTAATAATTTTGATATATAACTTTTTATTAAAAGAGGTAAAATGAATTCTATTGAAGGTACACTGAGGTACACAGCGAGTGTATATATTATCAAAAAATAAAATAGCGAAATTAACGTCTCCTAACAGAAATAAAAATACACCCGCGGTCTAAACGTTTAGACCGCGGGTGTATTTATTTTGTTATACAACTTTTTATTAAAAGAGGTACACTGAATTCTATTAAAGGTACACTGAGGTACACTATAGGTACTATCATCCTGTAAGAAATCAGCAAAATTCTGATCGGTACACCCGCGGTCCAAACGCTCACCTGTTTCACTTCCACTAACGGCCGTTCCCAATAACATATCTACAGATAAAGGTAAAGGTAGCGATAGTTCCTTTATCAAATTGTATTGTTATTTTGCTACTATGAATTGAGGTTATTGGGAACGGCCGTAAGTAGTTACCAAATTTTTCCATGTTGAGATTTTAAACTTTGATCTTGTGAACTATTGACCTTCTAAGCTGTTGATATTCTAAAGTGTTGAGATTTTGAATCGTAGAGATTTTGAATCGTAGAGATTTTGAATCGTAGAGATTTTAAATGGTCTTACGTACGGTGTTGATGTTTTAATTGTCGATTATATGACTGTTGAGATTCAGTATCAATCCCGTCCAGGGAAGGTTTAAAAAATGAGAAAATAGGTGCAGCGGGAACGGGAAAAATATGGCGGTACGAAGTTCGCCGGGACAGCTAGTAATAACATATTTAGGAAATAGTTTATCATAACAAGCTTTAGGAATTGCCGAAAATTTGCACCCGGTGTCCACTTCAAACCATTCCACTGCGGTATACCCGGGGTTTTCTCATGATAGGTGGAACACCGTGTTGTCTTTATGCATTCGCTTCTGAAATCTGAAGTGCCACATAATTGCTAGCACCGATGAGTATCAGTAAAAAAATACACTTTACAATTTATTCGGATGTCTCGGATGATAAATCGATACAGCTGAATTATTGAATCACAAAATAAACCTCCATTTGCACGATGTTCCTTCTAAACTTTGTTACAGTCCGGTCGCCGACGATCGAGGCTGTTAATAGGATTATATGCGATGGTGCCAAACTTAATTTTAAACGCGAAGCTTCTGCGAGCACTGCAACGCAAATATTAATTGAAATAGAGTTGTAAAATGTGAAATATCGATTTCAAATTTTCCGTTAATCACGTGAGGCAAAATCACGAAATATTACCGGGGGAGGCAGGGGTATAGTGAGCACGTATCACCATGGGGGAGGGAAGGTTTGAAAAAGTGCTAAAAAACATCACGCGATTAATGGCCAGCCCCTTTCATTGTAAAATCCTTACCGGGCACAGTTTTAAAGGGTCAGCACCCATTGGTCCTCTAAAACTCGACCCCTAGCATAAAAGTTGTAAATTCGACCCCTTTTTAGGTGCCCATTTTGGTCCTTCGGTAGGGGACCAATAATATTAATTAATTTTTAAGGCACCCATTCGTCCTCTGGAATAAAATAAATTTTAATTAATAGATTCGACCCCTATTCAGGTGTCCATAGGTCCCATCTTACACCAACAGCTATATTTTTTACATAAAATCCGTTGATTTAGTACAGTTGTGAACAACAAGTTTAAAGTAACTTTTTTAAATAGTGTTATTTTTATTAATTTTTTATTTATTTAACTTTATGCACAGTAGAATGTACATAGGCGGACTTAATGCCAAATGTATGTATATGCTTAATTTAAAAAATTGCTTAAAAACATCACGTGATTAATGGATAGCCCAAAGGTGGCCAAAGGAACTATGGACTATTCAATTCAATGGCACAGGTTTTTGACGTTGTGTAAGTGCCGTTTTAATGAATGATTATAGAATATAAAATTTCGGATTTTGAACGTAAAAATTAAGGAATATTAATTATTATAGCTTTAATATTTCTAATTATTTACGTTTTGTAAGTAGGTACTGTTTTAATGGTCTACACAGAATAAATCATTTTTGACTTTTCACTTTGAATCTAAAAAAATAATAAAATAAAAGCGTAAAGTTTTTCACAAAAGAACTTTACGCAAAAAGTAAACCATTTCAACTGGTTTTGTACTACGTGTATCCATGCCCTTACCTAACAGGCGTTTCATCGTGTTTGATAGTACTTTACCATTTGCGACTTTTTTTACGTATCTAATATATTTTTACAATTGCGATGGTACAACAAGTGTGATATATCATTGGAAAGGTCGTTTTTTGTAGAAAACAGATAAATTTACGGTATCTATTGTTTACAAACTTTACTGAACAAATAAGAACAAGATACGTAACCTGGGCTAGCATGAACGTGGTAATTATTTCAATTAATTCAATATTTTATTGCAAAAGAAAAACCTTATACATATAATGTTTACAAAATGTGTTAGATCATGAACTTGGCTTTCAATTAGTAGTTATATTTTTAGGTTACGTATAACCATAAAATTGTATTAAATTATTTAATTTGGCTGAAAAATTGTTCGCCGGTCGCAAATGTTTCGTGCTTGTCATAGGCCTGTAAAAAAATATTTCATTACTATCACATGTTTTTTTTATTTTTATCGTGTCTAGTTAGAACCTCTAAACTATTTGAAATTTAAAATACGTAGATTATTCATCTACTGTAATAAACCTAACTAATGTTCACACCTATCAATGTTTTTAACTATATGCAATGTTCACCGCCGATTATAATAAATCAGGTGACAAACAGAGGTCTAGCGAAATACTAAAAATGACATGGAATTCGTACTCAGCATACTCATAAACCAGTTAGGCCATACCCATATTGCAATTTTCTTACTAAGGCGCGGCGGCCATATTGGTCTCCAAAAATGACATGAAATTCGTACTCAGCATAATCAAAAACCCATTAGATCATACCCATATTGCAATTTTGTTACTAAAGCGCGGCGGCCATGTTGGATTTCAAAAATGACATAACAATCGTACTCAGCATACTCATAAACCCGTTAGGCCATACCCAAATTGCAATTTTCTTACTAAGGCGCGGCGGCCATATTGGTTTCCAAAAATGACATGAAATTCGTACTCAGCATAATCAAAAACCCATTAGATCATACCCATATTGCAATTTTGTTACAAAGGCGCGGCGGCCATGTTGGATTTCAAAAATGACTTTGTCCCACCCTCTCCTTTCCTATATAGGACAACACGTGCAGGACTTAGAGGCCACCCGCATACGGTGCAGAATATTCCATCAAGAACCAAGCGGTTCGGCGACTCCTTCTTCTGCCGCACTATTAAGTCTTGGAATTCCTTACCAGTTCACATGTTTCCCTCCTCCTACAGTCCCGGGTCCTTTAAGCGGGGCGTGAAAAAGCATCTGATGAGGCCGTCAAACTGAGTGCCACCATTGTAACATGGTGCCTACATGCCTGTAATGGTGACCCTCTTTTCATAAACTTTGCCTTCAGCTTACCATCAGGCGAGGCGAAGTCAATTTGACGTGTCCTATATAAAAAAAATGTTTTATTTTCATCATAAGCCTTTACTACGCGATTGTACCACAACCACAGGGACCAGAGTAAATGACAAAAATAAATAATAATTTCATAATTATAAAATAGACCAGAGGTCGAGTGGGCACCTCAAAATTATGTAGGGACGAATGGGCACTGGGGTCGAATTCCAGGGGACCAGTGGGTGCTCACCCGTTTTAACCCTAGAACCGTACCCTGGGGTACAATCAATAAATTTTTTCGAAAATAGTTTATAACTTTTTTATTATTATACGGTTTGTTTTGCGCGTCCTTGTATTTACGTGAGGTGGAGGGACGCACCGATTCCTTAGTCGGCCGGCGGTTTTGCTGGTGATTGGACGCGATACGCTGCTTTTGGGGTACACCAGTACCCCTGGGATCAACCCCTCTCCAAATAAGTATTGGGGATATATTAAAAAAAAACAAGAGATACCAGCAGTAAACCGTTCTATTTTAAAAACTGGTAGGTGTTTTTTCTGTTCGAGGTCCAAAGACCACAAATCATGAAATCACACACACAATGTGTGAAATGCAAAACTTAAAGGTATGTTGAACATCAGAACAAAATATGCCAAAATGGTTTGTAGTTCCTTATTATTTTGATATGATTATGATTAATAAGTCTGAAATTATTGTGTTAACCCTTATGTAAGTAGATTTTATAATGAAAGTTTATTAATATTCCAAAAAACTGTTATTATTATTGGGGTTACCCAGTACCCCATGGTACCGTTAGTGTATGTCCAAGATGGGTACGGTTCTAGGGTTAAAGAATTTTAAAATCTGCTCGGTCAATGGCAATTTGGCTCGTTCTATACCTACTACGTACGATCCAAATATGCACGGGTAGTAGGAGCCGTATGTCCGACAACTGGTCTAGCTGCAATGCTTCGATATCACCATTGGGCTGTGGAGGTCAGATGGTAGTCGCTTAACGAAAAATATCGAAGATTAACCAAATCCGCAATTAGACTGGAAAAAAGTGGATCCCAGACTCCGAGGTGAAGGTTTCGGATGCGGTTGGGATTAACCCTGGAATTGAGAAGGGGGTATATACCAAACCTCTGAAAAATACCCGATATTATAGGATAATGGACACCTCTAATAAAACCAGATCGAGTACCTTCAACAGACTAAAAAATTATTTATTGACCATAGATTACATAGTCTTGACATAGATTATTTTAATACACATTTAATACCACCACTTATTAAAATAATCTAAACACAGTTAAGGTAACTGTACCAATGCTCGACACTGTACCAATGCTAGACACTTTCGAACAAAACCCAGTATTTTGAGAAAATTATCCATTTATTTTATATGACTATTGACTTAAAAGATGCCTAATGGTATCTATAAGATATGTTCAAATATTCGCAACACCATCCGAAGTAAATTTAGAAAGACTGTTGACAGCAAATAATGTGACTCCGTGAACACGGTCGTGTTATTTCTTAAGATTTTTGCCAAGGGTACTGATTTTTATAGGTGTGATTTTTTTGTTTATAAGTTATGATTATTACTAATTTTAGTATAAACGTTATAAATGTTGAAGTTATTGACATACTTGGACCATTGGGACAATGATGTCTAGCATTGGTGTTTTCGACCAAGTGCATAATAATTTAATTTAAAGTAAAAGTATGATAGATTTTAAAGATTTTATGGGCAAAAGTTAATGTCTAATTGTTGCTGTAACAGTTAAAAAAGAATGTAACGACCATGCTGTAATTAATTTGTTAAATTTTTTAGATTGAAATTTTATTTTTCCTTAAAGTGTCGAGCATTGGTACAGTTACCTTACTACTTTATCTTTACAACACCTATTTTCTTAACAAAATTGTGATGCTTTACTTTACATAAACTTTTGGTAAATAGATCAGCTGGCATTTCTACAGTACTCAAATAATTGACTTTTACTAATTTATTTTCTACAGCCTCTCTAATAAAATGGAATCTGACATCGATATGTTTGCTTCTTTTATGATACATACAGTTTTCAGAAAGTTTATGTGCACTTTGGTTATCATTCCTGTTTACAAGTTCATAAAAGATTCTTAAGAAAAATAGCCTCTTTACTGGCCTCACAAATTGCCATGTATTCGGCTTCTGTGCTGGATAATGCAACTGTTTGTTGCTTTCTACACTCGTGAGAAACTATACATCCTGAGTATACAAAACAGAAGCCAGTATATGAGCGCCTATCAACAGTGTCTGAGGCCCAATCGGCATCAACAAATCCAACAATATCTGAATCATTTTTTACATACATTAATCCAAATGATTTTGTATACTTAAATACTTCAGTACTCTTTTAGCATGTTTCCAGTGGACTTCACTATTACAATTATTAAATTGGCTTAAATAACTGACACAAAACGATATATCTGGTCTTGTTAAAACTGAAAGATACATCAGACTCCCTATCAATTGCTGTTAAGGATACTTACTTGCCACATTTTTACCTTTTTCAAGTTTTAAATTGACCTCCATAGGGGTCTCTGCACTTGTACAATTATTCATGTTATAGGTTAAGTTTCTATGTTCTTAAAAAAGTTTCGATACCTACAAAAAAGAACGTGTTTAATAGTACGAATAAATTAATATGCCTATTGTATGTTCATTTGATGCATTTTCGTATTTAAAATAAATAAATAATGTCAACTTGTAATACTTGTTTAAAATAAACAAATTTTTCACTCAAATTTAACTTTTTTTTTCTCCAAGTACAGATAAAAAAAACGGTAAAAAAAAAGTTAAATTAAAACCTGATTTTTTTTTTCAAATATGGCCGACCGCCATTGTTAGATGCGCGCACATAGGAAAACGAATTAATTTGTAGTATTGTTTATTTAGTGGACTAGTGCCACCGATAACGCCTGCGGAAGTCCAGACTGCCATTCGCCGCATGAAGAACCGGAAAGCTGTCGGACCCGACGAGATCCCCATCGAGGCTTGGAAGGCAATGGGCGCCCGTGGTGTGGGCATTCTAGCAAATCTTTATAACCGCGCACTCCTCACCGGTGAGATCCCGAGCCAGTGGAGGCTGAGCATCATCACGCCAGTCTTCAAAGGCAAGGGATCGGTGCAGGAGTGTGGTAGTTACCGCGGTATAAAGATAATGTCCCACACCATGAAGCTCTATGAGCGGATAATCGACTCTCGGATCCGACAGGAAAGTACACTCTCGGAGTGCCAGTACGGGTTCCGTCTCGGGCACGGGACCATGGACCCAGTGTTCGCCCTAAGGGTTGTGGCGGGGAAATACAGGGCGAAGAACACGCCCCTGCACTGCCTATTCTTAGACATGCAGAAGGCCTTCGACTGTGTTCCCCGCGCGCTGATCTGGTGGGCACTGCGGGCCAAGGGTGTTCCAGAGACTTACATTGACACCATCCGAGACATGTACTACGATTCCGGTTCCGTGGTTCGGACTGCTGTTGGCGACTCGAAAGCCTTCCCCATCACCGTCGGGGTACACCAAGGATCCGTCCTTAGTCCTTACCTGTTCAACGTGGTATTAGATGTTTTGTCGGACAGCATTAGAAACTCACATGAGCAGCCTCCGTGGTTGCTCATGTATGCTGATGATATTGCGCTGATGGACGCGGACAGGAGCAGATTGGTGCGACGCGTGAAAGGATGGAAAGAAGCGCTTGAGAACGGCGGTCTGAAGCTAAATGTAGCGAAGACAGAATACTTAGCGTTAAACTCCACAGATCCCACACCCGTCCGCATAGGCGATGATTTGGTCGAGCGCACGGACCAGGTTAAGTACCTGGGATCTGTACTTCATGTGACCGGTGAGATCGACCACGACGTCAAGGCACGCATTGCTGCTGCGTGGGCCAAGTGGCGAGAAATGACTGGCGTCACCTGTGATCCTAAAATGCCAGTCAGGTTGAAGGGGCAGGTCTATAAGACGATCATTAGGCCTGTTCTCTTGTATGGTTGTGAGGCGTGGCCGCTGCTCGAGCGACACAAGCAAGAGCTGCGTGTCACGGAGATGAAAATGTTGCGGTGGATGTGCGGCGTTACGCGTAAAGATCGCGTACGGAACTCTCGCATCCGCGGCAGCCTCCATGTCCGTGACATCGCGGATAAAATGCAAGAGAGCTGCCTTCGCTGGTGCGGCCACGTCTTGCGGCAACCGCCAGGCTACGTGGGGAACAAATGCCTGGCAATGGTACCCCCGCCGGGTCCAGGTAAAAGGGGTAGGCCAAAGAAGTCTTGGCTTGACGTCGTGGAGGGTGATATGCGTGCTAATGGTCTCACTACCATGGACGCCCAAGATCGTGCGAAGTGGAGAAGGAAGAGCCGGAAGGCGGACCCTGAGCGTCGTGGTCATCTTGGCCACGGATGCAATCAGGAGAATACGTCTATATGCAGATGATGATGATTGTTTATTTAGTATTTGTAGTGTTATTTTATTCGCACGTGTGTTGTAAAACGTCGTATGGTACGCGTGAGTATGATGATTACCGTCCTCGGCCCTCTTAAGACCCTCGCCTAGCGGCTCGGGTCTCAATGGCGTCTCGGCGGTAATCACCAACTTTGCTCACTTGTACCATAATGTACTATTTTTCCCAAATTATGGCTTTTACATAATTATTATATGTATAACGGTTCATAGTGTAAAAAGAGTTTTTATGGTTTTTCATGTTTTGAAAGTTCTGAGGTAACAAGAAACACAAAAAATACAGTCGAATTGAGAACCTCCTCCTTTCTGAAGTTGCACAACTAAAAACTAAATATAGCCGCCGATTTTGTGACATCGATATTGCAGTGTCATCAATGTCACTACACTGAAACCCACCACTGACATTTAAATTCGATATTTTTTTCAGCAGTCCCCTCAGATACCACTCCGGTCGCCCATCGCACCTACTCAAAGCCGCACGCCGCATATCTCGCACTCGCCGACTGATCCTGGGCCATAGTTTAAGATGCCCTCAGGTATGAAAAGCACGATGTTTCCATTGTATTAAGGAAAGGAAGGATATGAATGTCGCACCACTTCGCCAGCGGGGTGAAGCGGTGATAGGTGGCTGAATCTGAACCCTCGATCTTCACTCGGCGACCAGTCCGCCAGTAATGTCAAATGTGTTATGCCTAATGAATTTCGGAGTAGGTATCAAGTCTCTGCCAGATGGAGGGAAACTCTTCACACTTTCTCTATATAATATTTGTATACATAAGTATATTGTAGACGATTATGTCTATAAAACCAATAAAATCCTAGTAAAACCAAATGAAGTACATATTATTTTTGGTGATCATCTATACACACAGACTACGAAAAACAGTGCAAGCTACTTTCGACCTCAATGACATTTAAAAAAAAATTGCTTGCACCTAAGTTTTCTTATATTAGTAGGCGTAGTTAGATCATTGTAAGAAATAGGTGCAAGCTGTTTTAAACCTTATTGACCATATAAATAAGCAATATAGATGATTATGTACACAAAATGAATAAAAATATCATATTGAAAACAAAGTAAGTACATATTTTCTGTGTTCACGTTAATGACGTGTATAATAGAAAGGCCTTGACGGGGCAGCTCTGCTCAGTCAGCTCTGGCATGGCACGGACCAGTAGGGACAGACCTTAATTGTTTATTACTTATTTTGTTTATTATGTACATATTTTTAATTATCTACCCAACCTATAATAGTAATATACTTGACAATAAAAATGATAATGTCACAATGGTTCAATGCATACAAACCTTATTTATAACTTACTGTTTTGAAATTTAGTAAAAAGTAACTAATTTGACTTGACAGCCAAATAACCAATACGGCCCTGGATTTTGACAGGCGACGATTCGAAATCTACACACGGTTGCAAAGGATTGCGCATGCGAAATCACGTTGTCATTTTAAACGGAGCAATCAGAAGTCAGGGAATTCGCGCATGCGTTCTACACAAACCAATCAGATTTGCATACGCAGTTCGATAGGGTAACGAAGTTGTAAAATTTTAGTGTCAACTCATGGTAAGGCTACCATAGCCTTACCATGAGTTGACACTAAAATTTTACAACTTCTCGGTGCTCATCGAAGACAGACGTGTGCAAAACATATTAGAATTATTTAAAGAGTCAATGAAAGTCCGAACAATCAAAAGTAATTCTTAGAAGTACAGTGTAAAGTTCAATTAAGCATAGTGTTGTCTAAGTACTAACGCCGTTTGCCCTAGTGAGCATAACGCGCCTTATCCACTTGAGTGAAGAGAGCCGCTGCCATTTGTCCCGCTTGCACACGCATATACATTCAAAATGAGCGTGCAGAAAACATCGCCCAGTGCCACATTAACAAGCGGTAGCGAGAAGGGAAGCTGATCGGACCCTAACTTATCAACATAGTAAGGAAGAATTTTACCCTGACAAGTTTTTCAGAAAACGGAAAGAACGAGCTGATGAAAATGATTACAAAAAAGATTTTACTGACTTTCGGATGGAAATGATGAAGTTTCTGGAAAATTTTGGTACGACTCAGAATGAAAACTTAAACCACATTCGAGAAGAAATATCATATATTAAAAAACGAAATTACTATAACAAAATCAACCACAGAAAACCTGTCACATAGTCTCGAACATACAAATACCGAAATTGAAAACATTAAGTTGAAGACTAATTCAACCGAGAACAAAATCAAACATTTAGAAAATGAAATATGTCAAATAAAAGAACAACAAACCACTGGAGATGATTTCTTTTGGGCCCATCAATACAACGCCTTTTAAGTTTTTGTTTCTTATGTAAAACATCAAAGAGAGAGTGAGAGAAGAGAGAGACAACAGAGAATAGGGCATGAACAGTCATTGTACAATATGCAAAAATTCGAATCCATTTATTATGATAATTGGACGAAGAATGTTCCAAAGTCTAACCGATTCACGATAACTTATTAAAGAGTGTTTTTTTTATTTATTGTATTTGTGAAAATTCTTAATATTTCACATGACAAGATGTTAGAATGTTGCCAGACATCTTCTTTACCATTACCATAGACTCAAATCGATTAAGAATACGATTGTATTCGATAAAACTTCAGGCACATAGGTATAGGTTTTCTCTTCAAATCTTCAATCTTACAATTCTCATTCCATATGACATTATCGAAAGTTTTTGCTAATAAACAAATCTTCATAGAATGCGTTGTAGATAGTTTTATTTCAATGTGTAATTGAAATAAAACTATCTACAACGCATTCTATGAAGATTCGTTTTCAGTTACTTTATGTGTGTTTATGTGTTTTTCGTTAAAAAGAATATTAGCAACCGAAACTACTAATATTCCCGTTAACCCCTCCAACTAAGCTAAATTGCTTGTGCTAGGAGTGGGTTCACGTCGGTAGTGTAATGGCCAGGATTCGAACCCGGGACCTCTCGATCGTAAGGCCGACTCCTTAGCCACTAAGCTACCGACTTAGTGGTTAAGGAGTCGGCCTTACGTTTCTTTATTATATACCTACTGTCATCATCATATTATACTCATTTATCGCCGGAGGATTAGGCAGAGTGAATTAACATCCACATTTTACCAATCATTGTATTAGGTCCCACTTAATAGGCTGTAATAGAATCCGTTTAAATAATTTTATTTCAATGATGTTATAATACAACAGTCCATATTATTTACACTATGCCTGTCTTAAAGTAAACACTCTAAACTATAATACTCTCAGGTTATAGCTTTACGAATACAAAAATACAACGTTAGGTTGGGCATTGCACTCTTTACCTACTTGGTTGTCGTCATCATTATCTTGGCCTTACCTTGGAGTCCCGGGTGCACCTCTTCCAGTCATCTGACCTCCACAACCCGTTAATGAAGATTATTTTAATGTATCAATTTTAAAGTATCAATCGAGGAATCGATTCCATGTGGTAAAAATTGTTAGCGATTACGATTTCATTATTTCGAATGGCAATACAATCCCAAAAGTGCCAAAAATTATTTGACAGTTATTTTGTGATTATTTTGAGTGATTGATTAGTGAATTTTCTTGTTGTTCAATGTTCATTGTAAAAAAATAGTATTATATAATACAGATATTACACAGGCAGCTAGCTATATAAATCAATGGCTAGTATTGAATAATATGGACGAGTGGAGTATTTTTTTTTTATATTCTATTATGTAATTATTATTGCATTAGCACAAATATAAACCTTCGTGGTTTCTTTGTTGCTAAATAACTTAAACCAATTTGTTATGTTTTATTTTGATAATAAATAAAAAAAAAAAAAAAAAAAAAAATTACAGTGTCTATAAGTGATGTAGTCAAACAATTCTAATAAATATACCAGCCGTGCCGCCAACCATCTTATTTCAGATGCATTACTGCCAATCAGTAAACAAACAATTACTAACATAAACCAAGGTATTAGGAGAATGTGTGTTATTTACATTAATTGAGTTTTCTTTCTGCTCATTTACTATAATCACTATGATTTGTATGCTTTTTGGACGACATACCTACCAACAATTTCCAAGAAACGTTTTATATACCTATGTAATAAATAAATATTAATGTAATATGGTTTTGTTTGTTTTTATTTCATTGGATACCTACTTTCATTTCATTGTGTAAGTATGAATCATCATCTTTGGAATTGTAGTTGTAACCGAGGCTTTTACCGGCCGGTTGCTTCTTCTCTTTTATTCGGTTTGGAAATATGCCTTTTATGGCAGCGGCTGCCATCTGACCGCCCAACTAGTAAGCATAATCCTGCTTTTCTACATCCGAAAAACATATAGACTGTGAAAAACGGCTCATGCGGGTTTTGTCGGTTCGAGTCCGACATAACCGCCTTCACTGGCTCCGGCGGATTTGAGTGGATTTCCACTTGTTAAAAAGAAGGTTATTGCCCTATCCATCTTCTATTTATTCAATACATTGCATAGGACATGATTTTAATGACGTCTATTATGTCATAGTAAATAATCAATAAAATCATAATTTTCTGAGATTGGCGCCATGACAGTTTCACCTAGTTTCACATTGATTTTAGTATCAGTTTTGATTTGGTTTATATCAATGTTCCGGTTAGACTAGCTAAGAAGCAATGTACCATTGTAACCCCGATAAAATTACAAATAAATCAATACTCGTTTCATTATTGTTCTCCAAAATTTGTAGGTGGCCGAAAGCTCTAACATAAAAAATCGTCTCCTTTCACACTAAAATCGCCAATCTTATGTCACGAAAACCTCCTACTCGAACTAAAGGACCGGTGTGATCGTGAGAAATACATTGTGATTGTGGGTATATCGGAAATAAATGAAAAAAATTTGAACCGCAGACAAAGTTATGATAATGAACAGGTTACAAAGATATTATCTATACTATACGAAAACTGTCCTAAACCTATTAAAACTATGAGGCTAGGTAAATATGTACCAAACAAGAACCGTCCTTTGAAAGTCTATTTCGACAATACAAATACTTCGAAATATCTCTTGCGAAACAAAGCAAAACTACCCGATAATGTGCAAATATTTTCCGATCAAACTCCAGCCAGGCTTCCGTCACTCGCTCAAGGCCACGCGATAAACACCTACCGCTCGGCGTACAGTCGACTGTACAAACTGGCAGAGGGCTGCCGAACGCGCGCCTGAGCGCTCGCATCACACTGCACCGCACCAGGCTTCCGTCACTCGCTCAAGGCCACGTGATTAACACCTACCACTCGGCGTACAGTCGACTGTACAAACTGGCAGAGGGCTGCCGAACGCGCGCCTGAGCGCTCGCATCACACTGCACCGCACCAGGCTTCCGTCACTCGCTCAAGGCCACGTGATTAACACCTACCACTCGGCGTACAGTCGACTGTACAAACTGGCAGAGGGCTGCCGAACGCGCGCCTGAGCGCTCGCATCACACTGCACCGCACCAGGCTTCCGTCACTCGCTCAAGGCCACGCGATAAACACCTACCGCTCGGCGTACAGTCGACTGTACAAACTGGCAGAGGGCTGCCGAACGCGCGCCTGAGCGCTCGCATCACATTGCACCGCACCAGGCTTCCGTCACTCGCCCAAGACCACGCGATAAACACCTACCGCTCGGCGTACAGTCGACTGTACAAACTGGCAGAGGGCTGCCGAACGCGCGCCTGAGCGCTCGCATCACATTGCACCGCACCAGGCTTCCGTCACTCGCCCAAGACCACGCGATAAACACCTACCGCTCGGCGTACAGTCGACTGTACAAACTGGCAGAGGGCTGCCGAACGCGCGCCTGAGCGCTCGCATCACACTGCACCGCACCAGGCTTCCGTCACTCGCTCAAGGCCACGTGATTAACACCTACCACTCGGCGTACAGTCGACTGTACAAACTGGCAGAGGGCTGCCGAACGCGCGCCTGAGCGCTCGCATCACACTGCACCGCACCAGGCTTCCGTCACTCGCTCAAGGCCACGCGATAAACACCTACCGCTCGGCGTACAGTCGACTGTACAAACTGGCAGAGGGCTGCCGAACGCGCGCCTGAGCGCTCGCATCACACTGCACCGCACCAGCACAAAAGCGATTATTTCAATCAGTAAAGGAGGAGTTAAATAAACGTACAATGGATGGTCAAAATAACCTAACTATCAAATATATAAAAGGCATGCCGACTATAGTTGTTGCGGACCAAAAAAACTGGTAACGAATCTACTACGAAAGGATAAACACACCGATAAAACTTTCACATTAAGACACCAAATAGTAAATAAGTACGAAGACATTCCACTTCATCCATCGTCGTTGAGATTTCTTTACGCTAACTTACGCAGTATTCGCAAGGCTGGAAAGTTTGACGAGATAAAAGCTATAATGAGTACCATACCAAATACCACTCATTTATTGATATTCTCGGAAACATGGATTAAGTCAAAGATGGATGCGAAATTATACCAACTACCGGACTATAGCCACGTTTATAATCATAGAAAAAAGCGCAAAGGGGGCGGAGTGTCTATATACGTGCACAATAGCATAAAGTACGAAGTAACGGAAGAATTGTGCGAAAATGGGAACCACTACCTATGGATTCACATAAACAAACTAAAGCTTAACATAGGCGCAATTTATAAACCCGGAAAGACCAATGTGTGAATAATTTTCTAGACATAATACTCACCCCAACTAGAGCAACGAAGAAGGTCTATTGTGTTTGGGGATTTCAATATTAACCTACTTAAAAAAAGAAGATTAAGGTTGCAAAATATTTAGATTTGATTCAAGAATCTGGTTATAGAATAATAAATAAAGTCAGTAGAATATAAATAGTACACGTACAACTAGCAAAACCAAATCAATATTGGATTGGATTGTACATACAAACATAAACAATCATTCATTTAGCTTCACGATCATTAACTCAAGCCTCTCTGATCACAAGTAGATATATTTGGAAATTGGGAATCTCATTATTCTGCACTTGACTATGGAAAGTTATATGGTGATGCCCTAAACGCTAACTACAACAACGATGACGATGACTACTGCTGCTTGGAGACATTTATTTCAGATCAAATTCATAACAGTAAAATATCTAAGACTAAAATTCTCAACAAACCAAAAGAAGACTGGATAAACCAGAATATTATAAATGCAATAAACTCACGGAATAAGTTGTGGCAGCAGGTTAAGATAAATCCAGATGACGATGAGCTACGAATAAACTTCAAGCAGGAACAAAAAAGAGTTTTAATACGAACACAAAAAAGAACCTATTACTTTGCCTTGTTTCAGAAATGTTATAGCCAACCTAAAAGAATGTGGGACGTCATCAATGACTTAGGATTGAACAAAATAAGGGACAACGCTGCTCCCCCCAAACAAATATGTAATTCTGGACCAGTCACTGAAGGTAAACGCAATATGCGATATTTTTAATTCATTTTTCTCATCGGTTGGTGCGGACCTAGCCAACAAAATACCTAAAACATACCACACAGCTACGAGCAACACACTGATGTATGACCATAACTACACACACGATATAACACTGTATGAGTTAGAACCATGTACAGTGCGATTAAAATCAGTTGAACATTCGGTGAACCTCGGTAATTGTCGTGAGTCCCTCGTCTCTCACATAGAGTTATCAATTTACAGATTTATGACCTTTCATTATATTACCCGTTGTCTTATTGAATACAATACAAGCACGATATGAGCAACAAAACATCCTTTGTAGCTCAAAACTAATACAAAAATATTGAAATAAGAAAAATAATTGATTATTTTAACGTATATGATACATTTATGTTCATGAATGAACGCTAATTTCGTTCGTGAAAATATTCGATTCTATCAAATTTTATCAAAAATAACTTACAGTACCTACCTACCTAGTTATGTATCATGGCTTCAACAAATTTAAAGCATGGTAAAATAATTGTTGCTCAATCTCGTGAAATTGTAAATAATGTATGTAACTATTTCAAAAAAGAATATAATTTATTAAAAAAAAGAAGAAAATTTACTTTCTTCTTTTTTATTGATAAAATCAACAATAAATTAATTTTAACAAAAAAGTTTAACCGACTTCAAGAAACGAAAAAGAGGCACTGAAAAGCGAAAAATAACTTAATTTACAGACTTACTGATTTATTAAATTTCAAAAAGAAAAAAAGATGCTTTATCACCATTATTCGTGTAAAATTAAAAATAGACGACTTATTCAGTAACTGAAATTTCACCCTTAAATTCAAAATGGTGAAAAATGCAATGAACCGAATACCACGCAAATCGAAATGTAGACTGCCAGTGACCTGTTTTAACGAATTTCCAAAAAAAATAACTACTAGGAGTTTTTCCTTTGTCAAAAAATCGAATACAATTTCCACACCTTATTGGGGTATATATCGAAAAATATTGATCCTAGGAGAAAATTATGAATATTAAACGGTAGTAAATTTAATTCTTAACAACTTTGTAGTAAATATTTTTCGTGTAAAAATAAAACTAAACGACTTATTCGGTAAACAAAAATTTACCCTTCAATTCAAGATGGCCGATAACGCAATAAACCGAATACCACGCAAAACCAAATGTAGACTGCTAGTAATCTCCCTTAATGAATTCCGAAAGAAAATTGCTACTAGGCATTTTTCTTAAGTCCTGTCCTGAATCTGTCCTAAGTTATTACGTTATAAGCTTTTATGTTTTAAATATTAAATTGACTTGGCAATCGCACTAAACAATCTTTAATGTAATTATTGTGATGTGCGATACATTGTGTTTTCTTGCGATGGTCGGCTGTTCTTGTTGTTGTGTCGGACAGTCCCAGTCCTAGTCCTAGTCCCAGTCCCGGTCCCGGTCCCGGTCTCAGTCCCAATCCCAATCCCAATCCCAGTCCCATTCCTTCACTTTAATCTACATTATGTACCAAATTTCATCAAATTTAGTTCAGTGCATAGTTTAGGCGTGAAACCGTAACAGACAGGCAGACAAAGTTACTTTCGCATCAACTATAATACATATTTCGTTAGAATGGTATTAATATGGATGAATTACGGTACACTGAGTCATTAACTGCAAATGTAACTTTGTAATCCTTTATATTTATATGAGATTACAAAGTTATTTATGCAGTTGAGACTGAAATTGTAGAATATTTTAATTTTCTCTTGATTTGTACACTAAACACTACTTGTATTCTAAACTTGAGGCTTCTATGACTGCTAGAAGTGCCTTAGAGTTTTGATGATCAGTCAGTCAGTCAGTGACAAAATTTTCAAAATTTGCAAACTTTGACTACCTAGTTATAATTCTTAAACTACTGGTTCAAATTGAATGAAATTTGAAATATAAAGTTTTTTTAAAGTGCCTACTTGGTAACCGAAGATTCAGGCTTCTAGGTTTATCCACAACGAACTTATAGGGGGTTGAAAATGGTCTGAAGTGCTTCGAGAAAATAGTGTTACGGCCGTGCCGCTCTTTTTTGCTCGACTTGGCGGGGGCACTACCGTGCCCCCAGATTTTGGGCACAGTATCAATATTTTATTTAAATCCGCGGAATTACCCCAGAGGAGAATTCCCTAGTTCCACTGTATTATATAGTGCAACCTTGATATAACGATCCTTAAAATAACGAATTTCTCGATTTAACGAATTTTTCATTATCCGAAGTTCATCATTTTTGCTGGCTTCGCTTTCGCTTTCATAGTCTATTTCACTATCACTGAGACATATTTTTCCAAATATTTCATCTAAGTACTTCATCTTTTTGTCTCTACTACTTCAGAACAATAAGATCCACTTTCTGCGCTTTGATTTTGCAAGGAACTCTCTCTTGAGCTCAAAATTAAATTTTGTACGGAACCACCTTCAGTTTCATTAAAAATAGAGATAAAGAATGACTAAATTGTAATGTTAATGTACTCTACAGCTATACGATACGACATTCAGTCACTAAATGGTAGTATAATCGTAGTTAGACAAACGATTGGGTGGGAGGGATGCTAATCTCTTCGGACGAAGCACTCGTATAATTAGGATAGAACTTCACTTACAGGTAAGTTCGTTTAATCCCCAATTATACTTCGTGCTTCGTCCTCGAGATTAGCATAATAGACTCATGTAGATATTTAGAACCAACATTCGTAAAATATGATATATTTAAATATGAAACCCGTTCGGTTGATTTTAAAATAGGTATAATTCCTTATTCGAATTATCCTTTCAATGAATGATTGAATTTTTTTGTTCATTAAATATTATATCATCAGGGCCCATGATCAAATGGCCCGCTGTTAACTTACTATAAATATATGAGGGCTGAGGATAATCATTTGCTTTTCTCATATGTGCATAATTGACATTATGTGAGCAGTTGATGCGAAGTCAGTTTTAAACTTTGGAAGGAATTTTTCAATGTTTGTACTCTGTGATCAGATAATAAGCAGTAAAAATGTAATGTTTGTTTACTATATGGATATAAGTTTCTCATAACAATTACTTTTATACCGAGGTATGCAACCGTATCTGTTATTTAAATTCAACTTAATAAGTTTCTCATAACAATTACTTTTATACCGAGGTATGCAACCGTATCTGTTATTTAAATTCAACTTAATTTGTTGAAGGTTAAAGTTAAAAATGTGTCCAATATTATCATTTTTCTAGACAACGTATTTCTAGAGAAACCTGGGTTAAGGATTAGGTCACATTTGATCCTTAACCCACAGAAGAAATATTATAATAGAAGGAATATTTCAACGGAAGAAATATTTGAACACCGTTTCATAATTTTATTATCTTTGCTCTCAACATGTGAAAGATTTTATATAGAACAAATCGATACCTATTAGGTATGAGTAGTAACTCAGTGGAGTCTAGTTGTATATAGCCCTTAGAAAGAGGGTACTTATGAGAATTTGGAGTATCAATTTATTTTCATTATAAGAAATGAATAAATGTTTATGCTACGTAATTAATCCTGTAAAAGGAAAGCATTCATAGAGTTTAACTCTATCTATGAAATAGTTAACATTATGTATACTGCGTTTGCGTCTTTATTTCTATACTAGCTGTTGCCCGCGGCTCCGCCCGCGTGGAATTCGGTTTCCGACTCCATTTTCTTTTTCGTGCTAAGGTTCCCTCGAATATGGTCTGGAGTTATTATGTTGAACTCGGACCCACTAAAAACGCATGCCGTCGTGGGTCTTTAGTTGCTGGGGTGTAAGATTGCCTAGGGCATATTGCGCGCTCCTCGGCACACCCTGGGCAATCTACAATTTTAAGATGGCCCCTCAGGAGTGGGAAGTATGGTGCCCCTATCGAATCCCGGCAAGGGGGAGGTGGGCGTTAAGGGGTGACAGGCGGCCACACCTGTAATCCTCACGCTTGCGCTCGGTGACCAGCCCTCAGATTGCCTGCTCTCCACTGTGCACTCTGACAGTCAGAGGGACATGTGGGAAGCCTCTGAGCAGCCCTCTGCACTCAGAGCCGCTCCCGTTGCGGTAGGTATTTGCCGTAGGTGGCAGGGCCTCCCCTGGGTGAGAGGCGCTACCGCCTCCGTTGCCACATGGTGTATCGTATGGAGGTTCCGACCCCTGATTCGGATCTTGTTCCCGTTGCATCTTCTGTTCAGCTGACCCTCCCCGTCTTCACTCGTGACATACTTCGAACGCTCGCGCCCGTTGTACCCTTTTAGCCCATGCCCGTAATTAAATAGTTTTCAAATAATGTATGGCAATCTAGTGGCTTTATTGACATTTATGATTTCGTAATAGCTTTTGAATAGCACGTCCGATTTCAATCATTCAAAAAGTATTCAACAGGTATTGAAACAATCTTTAATACAAAATAATTTATTTATATAAAAAATAATAGAAAGGTAGGTATAGATTCCGTGGTCTGACTTTGAGCGGCATTTCTGTTGAATTTATTTCACCTTAATATTTTTTTCATATAGCGATAACTCTTCAATTATTCATGGTAAGTATATAGTGTAAATGGCAATTTTGATCTACATTAAATGTACAAATATATCTAACGTGCAGCAGCGACAGCCTCCGTGGCGTAGCGGTAGTGAACGCGGCCGCTGCGCAGGAGGCGCGGGTTCGATCCCCGCTCAGTGCAAATATTTGTGTGAATGAAATATGAGTATTTGCATTGGTCTGGTCGTGCCTCGGAGAGCACGTTAAGCCGTCGGTCCCGGTTGCCATGAGAACATCTATGGCAGTCGTTACGGGTAGTTGGAGCCCTCAAAAATCCAAAAACAACGGTCTAACTGCAAAACTTCGATATCGCCTAATGTTAACATTGGGTTGTGGAGGTCACATGACAATCGCTTCACGGAAAATATCGAGGTCTAGTCAAATCCGTGGTTAAGACTGGTAAAAAGCGGACCCCAGACTCCGAGCTGAAAGCTTCGGATGCGACTGGGAATTAACGCGAAGAGGAAGAAGGAGATATCTAACGTATTTAATTGGATAAGGAATAACACTATCCCATCAAAAACAATACTTGTAAAAAAATGCCAAGCCTCGCCGCCCTCGGTTCTTCTACCGCAAAAAGTTGTGAGATCCATGTAATACCAAGTCGGTTAATTTATTCAGTCCCTACTTCAGATACCTTCTGTCCTAAGTTATTACGTAATAAGTTTTTATGTTTTAAATGTAATAAATTGACTTGGCAATCGCACTAAACAATCTTATTTAATGTAATTATTGTGATGTGCTATACATTGTGTTTTCATGCGATGGCCAAGTCAATTTATTATATTCAAAACATAAAAAGTTATTACGTACTAACTTAGGATAGAAGGTATCTGAAGTAGGGACTGAATAAATTAACCGACTTGGTATTACATGGATCTCACAACTTTTCTCGGAAGAACCGAGGGCGGCGAGGCTTGGCATTTTTTTTACAAGTATTGTTTTTGATGGGATTTCAGTTCTTTTTGTAGATTACCTTTCCGGTTTCTCCCACTCCCACTCCCACTCCCACTCCCACTCCCACTCCCACTCCCACTCCCACTCCCACTCCCACTCCCACTCCCACTCCCACTCCCACTCCCACTCCCACTCCCACTCCCACTCCCACTCCCACTCCCACTCCCACTCCCACTCCCACTCCCACTCCCACTCCCACTCCCACTCCCACTCCCACTCCCACTCCCACTCCCACTCCCACTCCCACTCCCACTCCCACTCCCACTCCCACTCCCACTCCCACTCCCACTCCCACTCCCACTCCCACTCCCACTCCCACTCCCACTCCCACTCCCACTCCCACTCCCACTCCCACTCCCACTCCCACTCCCACTCCCACTCCCACTCCCACTCCCACTCCCACTCCCACTCCCACTCCCACTCCCACTCCCACTCCCACTCCCACTCCCACTCCCACTCCCACTCCCACTCCCACTCCCACTCCCACTCCCACTCCCACTCCCACTCCCACTCCCACTCCCACTCCCACTCCCACTCCCACTCCCACTCCCACTCCCACTCCCACTCCCACTCCCACTCCCACTCCCACTCCCACTCCCACTCCCACTCCCACTCCCACTCCCACTCCCACTCCCACTCCCACTCCCACTCCCACTCCCACTCCCACTCCCACTCCCACTCCCACTCCCACTCCCACTCCCACTCCCACTCCCACTCCCACTCCCACTCCCAATCCCAATCCCACTCCCACTTCTTCACTTTTCGTCATCATCAAGTTTATTCAGATACTAGTTTAGGCGTGAAAGCGTAATATGTACTAACAAATAACAGATGCTCAGATAGTTACTGACCGAAATTAGTATGGATGGATTCATGTACACTGAAACGTTCACTGCAAATGTAACTTTGTAATCCCATAATGTTTATATGAGATTACAAAGTTATTTATGCAGTTGGTGAAATTGCTGAAATTGAAGAATATTTTAATTTTCCCTTGAGTTGTCCACTAAACACTACTTATCTTCTAAATTTGAGGCTTCTACGTCTGCTAGAAGTGCCTTAGAGTTTTGATGATCGGTCAGTCAGTGAGTGACAGAATTTGCAAAATTTGCAAACTTTGACTAGTTATAATTCTTAAACTACTGGTTCAAATTGAATGAAATTTGATATATAAAGTGTTTTTATAGTGCCAACTTGGTAACCGAAGATTCAGGCTTCTAGGTTTATCCACAACGAAGTTCTAGGGGGTCGAAAATGGCCTGAAGTGCTTCGAGAAAATAGTGTTACGGCCGTGCCGCTCTTTTTTGCTCGACTTGGCGGGGGCACTACCGTGCCCCCAGATATTGTTAAAAATAGCTTCGAAAATGACACATTTTTTTTTGTAATTCGTAAAAGATAAAAATGGTTACTGTGGGCTACCCTTATTAGATAGGCATAATGCTATCGCGGACTTTTATTTAGACCTTTTGAAATTATACATTTCCACAGTACATCATTTTGTTCTATATTCAATAGACGAAAGAGACATGAAAATAAGTTGTCGAACTGTTTTATTGTTTTGAAATTAGATAATGGCCCAAAAAGTGCTAGAAAATTGTGTTCGTGACATGCAGAAATCAATAAGTATACTCATTGATAAAGTCAACGTATTGGAGTGCAAAATCACTGAACAAAATGCAACTATACTGAAACAATCTGCAATCATCGGTGAATTCGTGTTAAAGATGGAGGGTAAGCGGGAATGTCCCGATGTAACTAATGGACAAGGACAACAGTAACTAGTGGTACAGCGACCACTGCGTCAAGCGCGGATAAACACAGCTGCTGCTGCCACACAACACAAGGGAAAAAATGTAGCAGTATTAAAAAAAGTAAGTGCCGATACCTCCCCATCACCGCCAAAGACCCCCGAGCGGGGTCGACCGGACGCGAACAGCGGAACACAAGTAATCCGGTCCCCGGTAATAAATAAGAACTGTGTGAGTACGGCAGACGGCAGCATCATGATCCGTAGTGAACATCTTACCGATACTGACGCTGAAGGCTGGCAGGTAGTCGGCAGGAAGCGTCATATTAGGAAGCAACGTCAGGTAGTCGTAGGAACAGGGCAGCTAGATAATGAGTTACAAACAGTAGAACGCATAAAATATATTCAGGCATGGTCATTTAGGCCTGATACGACGACTCAGAATGTCCTGAATTATTTAAATAAAGTGCACCCGTGCCACGAGTATACCGTAGAACAACGTAACTTGAAAACGAATAAGCACGCTGCTTTTGTCATAGGACTGCCTGAGAGCAGCTTATATTATATGATCGATTTTGCACGCCGGCAGCCTGGCCTAGGCTAGTAAAAGTGTCGAACTGGTTTCAAATACGCCCCCGCCAGGAGCGGGGTAGGTAGCGACGCCGACAGGGAAACCGGTTCTCAGACCGAGTAGGTGGCGGAGCAGTGAGGACAACACGGCGACCGCAGCGGTAGTTTGTAGTAAAAATACAAATGACAAGCATGATTCAATAATCGTATGCCATCAAAATATAGCAGCTATAGAAAAAAAAACTCATAAGTTGGAAGTGTTGTTGAGTAGTGAGTTAAAGTGCAACATACTCGCGATTACAGAGCATTGGATAACGGAACCGAAATTAAAATGTGTGAACATAGACGGATACAAACTAGCGTCGTATTATTGTAGGAAGCAAAATTATACATGGCGGTTGCTGTATATTTGTTCGCGACGGTATAAAATGTATCGAAATAAATGAACTGGTGTCCTTGTCGGTTGGATCGAGGCTTCCGGCGACTGGGACCACAATTAACTCGGACCGCGGTCCCAGTTGCCGGATTCATTTAAATTTAATATTTTTCTTCCATCGACTGGGACCACCTATAAATATATCAAAAAATCTATTGTTTTAGCCAAAACAGTACAGTCAAACAAAAAAAGATTAGTTTTAATTTAAAGAAAAAACTCTTTGATTGAAAAAAGTCATCTATCGTATATGTCACTCATCAACTCCTCCTAAACGGCTGGATCGATTTGAATGAATTTTTTTGTATGCAATTTGGTGGCACCCTGGATGGTATTCTAAGTTATCACCTCTGTTACTTAAAATATCATAGTGATAGTCAACATTCACTATTAGTTTAAAATTAGAGCCGTAGCTTCAAATAGGAGGTCAGGTAGCAGTCGCCTCACGGTAAGTATTAAAGTTCGATCCTAACTGAGTTGGATAAAGGCTCAGGGAATGGATCAATGGTAGGTATTAGAAACATATTCGGGCTTCCCTTAAAATAACTTAAAAGTTATGCGAAAAAACGCGGACCCTACATTGACACTAGAGTATCAATTTGTTCCTAGACAGTGTTGGTTTGCGGTGGATAGGGCGAACGAATGGAGAACAGCCTTATTCCGTAGTCGCCTTCAACATATTGAAATATGGGCTTTCAGGCGTGAATATGTGTATGTAATAGTCATGAAGGTACGTGTAGGTGTGACCAACCCTCCCCCCCCCCCCCCCCCCCATATAAGGATAGCCGCAGCTCAGACCGATTTCAACACAATCGAGGTTTCGTAAAACTGAGCTGATTGAAATATTTTTGACACCGTTTTATTAAGCGTATCCCGGTACCTATCTGTAATTTTTTTGTGAAAAACCTTTTTCAAATTTGTCTGGCAGTAGTAGAGGCATTTTTCAGGACGAAAACACGGGTGAGAAAATCTATGGTAAGAGTGACTGCTACGAAAATCTATCTTTTTGGAATTGCAGGCAATAAACTTATGCCTAGAATAAGAAAGTATACCTAGATATTTATACATATTATACATAAATTATTTTTTCCCTGAAGGGGTGCTCGGCTTTTCCCATAATAAGCTTCTCCTGACCTCTCGAGAACGTCTCAAAAATCTTTCTGCGCATGTGGCATTGGTGCTTTTGCGCATGTGCTTTGCCCTCCCTAAGCTGACGTACCTGCTGCGGACCGTGCTAACCTGGGTTTGTCCGGCAGACGTCGCGGCTTTCGATGACATCCTCAAGTCCACAGTTGAGTCGATCCTCAATGCATGGCTCAACGAAAACCAATGGGTACAGGCGACTCTCCCCAACCGTCACGAGGGTATTGGGTGAAACGCGCGCGGAAAGCTGGCATCGGCACATGGGGCTGCGGACCTTGTTACTGCCATCCTCCATAATAATGGAGGCAGAGTAACCGTGCCCTTTGCAGCGGACGCCGAGACAGTGTGGCTTGCCCGCAGTTCGGCGGCGTCAGGCCCTGTCACGCCTCATGTCCAGCGCGCTTGGGACGATGGCACTCCTGGAAGGCTAAGGAGGGGCTGGTGGAGATGCCACGGGGGCCGAATCCGATCTGGCGAGACTTCGGGCGGTGTCGCAGCCGGAATCGGGAGCATGGCTGCACGCGCTGCCTTCACCTCACCTGGGCACTTTATTGGACGACAATTCTTTGCGGGTGGAAGTGGCCTTCCACCTGGGCTGCAAGGTGTGTGAACCCCATAAATGCACCTGCGGCTCCATGGTGGGCGGCGACGGTCAGCACGCACTGAGTTGTCGAAGAAGCGCGGGTAGGTTTCCGCGTCACCATGCTCTCAACGACATAGTACTCTGGAGAGCCTTTGTATCGACTGATACTCCAACCACGTGTGCCATACCGTCCTGACCTGTCTCCAGTAACCGCTACAAGAAAACCGGTGACATTCGCTTCGCCTCGTACCGGGGCAGAGGTTGGCCGTTGCTATGCAGCGGGGCAATGCCACTAGCGTCATACTTTGCCTCTGTTACGGTGACGGGTGGCGGGGCGGGTTAGTTGATTAATTTTGACATGATGTTCGAATTTAGTATTTAAGGTGACATATTACTGTAGTTTTAATTCGTTTTATTGGTGTACATTAAAGAAATTACTAAAGCCAATGATATTTTTGAATTTATCAGATTTTGCTTTAATTATTACGTCTCTTCGTCTTTTTGTTTGACTGTACTGTTTTTGGTTTTAACTATAATTTTTTTGTTCTTTTTTATGGGTGGTCCCAGTCGCCGGAAGAAAAATATTAAATTTAAAATAAATTTAATTGCGGTCCCAGTCGACGGAAGCCTCGGTTGAACAATATTGTGAAATGTCTGCTAATAAATTATTAGATGTTGACATTGCAATAGTATGTATATACAGGTCGAATTTGATCAGCGCGAATGACTTTTTAACTAGACTGGAGTGCTTGCTCGCCACAATAGATAGGTATTCTCGCGATACAGTGCCTAATCGTTGGGGATTCTAACATTGATATTCTGGAAGGGCGGTCAACCGAAAGAAAAAATCTGTCAGATGTATTGGCGGCCCATGACATGACGAATTTAGTTGACTTTCCGACACGGAAAAGTAAATTTAGGTCTACCGTCTAGACCATGCCTACACGAACTTACCATCAGGTTCAGTGAGTGCTTCACCAGTTGTCACAAATGTAAGTGACCATATTGCAATTACGTGTAAAATATTGTGTAAGTTGCAGATGCCCCAAATAAGTACAAGGTACACTCGACGATTCTCCCAGATGAAACTAAAAGGCAGCTAAGTGCAAAAAGACATTTTCGAGAAAACGCAAAATAAGTGGGAATTGATGTCTCTTAAAAAGTGTGCTACCTAGGAACAAGGTTGCAAGTTATAATTGTAGGCATAGTCTTTGTGCACAATATGTGATAATATATTATATTAATTTATATTCATTATATTTTATTTAAATTTATTTTTTAACTTTTAGCTAAGCATTTATTTTCATTTTTACGTAATATACTGCACTTTAAGGCCGCTAACCATACCTTAACTGCTTTATAGCAAAGCAATTTTTTTGTAGCTGCCACGTTGAACTCACTTTTTGTGTTTCATTTATAAATTAATATCATTGTATTATTTGTTAAATTTTAGCAAATATCAACATAAAATGTAAAAAGAATGCCAACTTTATACAAAATTACTTTATCAATATTTAAAATTATATTTTTGTCATAAATATAAAAAAATTGTTATAAGCTGGAATCGGAATTCTTATGCGAATCTACCGCCATATATTAATTTTATTCCGAAAACTACTGTAGAAGCGTCAGTAGCTCAGTGGTTAAAGAGTCGCCTTACGATCGAGAGGTCCCAGGTTCGAATCCTAGCCATTACACTACCAACGTGAATCCACTCCTTGTACAAGCAATTCCCCTATTATATCTATCCCTACTTGCTTATCCCTACTGGTAGGGATACTTGGATATTTTTCCAAGTATCCATACCGGTAGGGATAAGCAAGTAGGGATAGATGGAGTAGGGGAAGCAATTTAGCTTAGTTGGAAGGGTTAAAAAAAGAAAGAAAGAAAGAAAGAAAGAAAGAAAGAAAGAAAGAAAGAAAGAAAGAAAGAAAGAAAGAAAATTATTTTTATTGCGGATCACACAATAATATTATGTACATAACATAACCTAACAGAACACACTGATCGCCTCAATAACGCCTGCGCCTACTCTTTATATATTAGCAACTATTAGCAATCAGATGAATGTCGTTTCATTTTCAAGAAACATGCAGGCGCTTGCCTAAAAATTTTGGCGAATAATAATTAGACGAGTGTTTATCTCTCTGTTCTTACAGGGTAGACAGCACGACTGTGACTACCCTGGTGTTGCACTCGCCCATAGGCTACGGTAACCATTTACCATCAGGAGGACCGTGTGCTTGTTTGCGACCTCACTACTATAGTACGACTCACGACTATATGGGGTACTTCAAGAAGGGCGAGTATGAGGCCCCTGGTGTTGCATACGTCCATAGGCCACAGTAACCACTTTCCATCAGGTGGGCCGTGTGCATGTTTGTCGAAAAACTGGTGATTGTGACTTATTTGTGAAGTAAAAAGATATTTAGAGTTCATGTTTGTGTAAACTATAACCTAATAATGGGGCGTTGCTGTGTAATATACTCGTAGTGTAAAAATAAGCCAGAACGGAAGACTTCGAACATAACCTGCCGATTTATGTTGTTCTAAATGTATTTACTTATAGAATGTACTGAGTCATTCACCATCCCGCGATCGTATTCACTATCCTTGCGCCCTAATTTACATACTTTGATGTAGGTACTTTTAAAGTACTTATAATTCTTGGAATTAATTTTTGTAATATCCGACTGATTTAAGTAGCACTGTATAGTTATGACTATTAAGGGTATCATCATCAATGTCAGTATAATCGGGGCCGTGTGACCAGTGTTTGGTAAAGTTTACTCAACAAAATTCTATAGCAATGGTTTTATTTACTTTCAGGTTGTTGTTGTTGTTTTCGGAAGGCAAAAACAAGGACTTATTTGAATCCAAAATGTGTTCATCATCATCATCAACTCACCATTATCATCATCATCATCCTCATCCAAATAGTTATGATAATAAAATATCAAATGAAGACATGGCTCAAAGGTCTTTGAAACCAAGCCAAATCATTCCATAAAATAAATCATATGAAATATTAAGAAATTTCCATGAACCTATAAAATAACTGAACTGCGCTCTTTGTCCATAAAAACGAGCCTAAAGCACAGAACAGATAATAGAACTAGCGTACAGAGAGGTTCATTACAAAAACATAAAGCACAAAGTATATCTAAAATTAAAAAAAAAATACCATTAACAACCAAAAAGTATTACATTATACTCTGGTAACTTGTTAAACAGGGAAAACCTACTAGTCCTGTGCTATCTCACTCGGCTCGATTTTTCTATTAATAACGAATACGATGAAAAATCTACGTTATGCCATTCTGCCGTTCTTACGAAAAGTGCAATAACTCGTGTTATGGCGTGAAATGAGTTATGTACATATTCGGAATTAGCACAACAAGATCTATATATTCGCTTTAGACAGTTTTAACGTATCTATGACGGAGCCTGTTTTAATACTAAACATTACCGCAATATCTATATCTCTGCTCTATGGTTTACTTAGTAAGATCGACCTAACTATAGATAAAAATAAATTTCTTACGATATTAAAGTAGTTTACTATCAATGAGCGCAATTAGTGTAGTTATTACATTTATAATTTGTATATTTAGTTATTTGTATCTTCATTTACTAGTTATTAGCGCAACAAGCGTTGATTTATTGCTGTTATCATAAGGAATCTTATTCCTGATTATTAGAATATTACTAAAATTTATGTAACAAACAGATTAGGGTGTCCCAAAAAAATCAAAGTCGTTTTTTTTAACGCATACCCTCTTATTTTTTTCCTTTTGGGTCAAAACGATTATAGATAAAATTTTAAGAAGCTAGGACCACGGTAACCCGTGCCGACTTGCATCAATAGATGCCAGTACTTTGCTCTCAGACTGCCGCGACCTAACGTGTCGATGTGCTTGTGATTACTCGTTATTTAGTTATAGAAATTGCATTTTTTTTAAAAGGGATATATTTTTAATAGGTGACGTAAAACATTAAATAGCAGGTTCAAAACTTCCGCCGAATGATGGACAAGTTCTAGCAGTTTTATTTTACAAAGACCGTGAAGTGGCTTTAACTGTCAATGAAAGCGCGAATCTCACTATTTGCGAGTGTACGAAGGTGGTCCGATAAGTATGTACACTATGTAGTTGGTCTAAAAAAGAAAAATGAAAATTTTGGAAAACTTTAGGCTACATAATAATTATTTCTCAACGTAGTTTTAGTTCGATGTACTTGACCCAGCGATGCTCCAACTTGTTTAATCCGTCTGATGCATACGTTTTCTCAAGATCTACAAAATAAGCGACGGTGATGATCTCCTCATTCGACTCATATTTCTGCCCAGTGAGTGATATTTTCAAGTTCGGAAACAAATAGAAGTCATAGAGAGAGCGGAGGTATGATGAGCCGGTGCCTTACCGTGACGGAGGAGCATTTTTTCTCCCTTAAATGGGGTATTTTTCTGTAATTCAGTATAGTTCAGCCCTGTGACAGTTTCGTCCCTCTCCAGGTAGTTGACGTAGAGGTGAATTCCAGAAAACAGGGGCTATCACCTTTCTAACCGATAGAACAGTCTTTGCCTTCTTTGGAGCACTTTTGCCGGGTTAAGAGTGAACTTCGTTTCAACTATTCCTTGTCTCTAGTGAATACCAATGGATCCATGGTTCATCGAAAGTTACGAAATGATACAGAACCTCCCTTGGTTTGCGCTTAGATTGTGGCAAACACTGCTCTGAAGTGATCTCACTGTTGCCCTTTTTTCCGAAGTGTGCAATCGCGGCAGCCATTGCGCTGATACCTTTCTCATGCTCAAAATTTCATCACCATGTGGTCTTTAGAGATGTCTACTATCTCAGTTATATTGTACACCTTCAATCAGCGGCATGCCAATACGATATCGTAGAGTTTTGTAACGTTATCCTCCGTGGTAGCAGTTTTTGGGGTACCTGGACGTGGCTTGTCAAAAACTGATGTGTGACCATGGTGAAACTTGATATACCAACTTTTGGTGGTCACCGTCGAAGGCGTAGAGTCACTGTACATAGCATCCAAGTTTTCCTTTTATCGTTGAGCGATTTCACTCCCAAAAATAAGAATCAAATTGCAGACAGATATTGCTTTCTTTCAATTTTTCAAAAATTCACGGATACATCCACTTCTATACGCGGTCAAAACAAAATTACGAATCCGATTTTTTTTTATTGATTGATATTGATTTTTTAAATAATGTTTAAATTAATGGGTAAGATACGCGAAGAAATTTCATTTATATTTGTGATTTTCTTACTTTTGAAATAAATAAAATTTTAAATAATATTGAATTGTTTTCATTATCTTATGATAATGAAAACCTAAACTAACCTAACATGATAACTGAAATTGATCTTGTCTATAAGGTATATTATTTTTATATTCATAGTTCCTCTATGAGTACAAAGAAACATCTATGGGTACAAATTGTTTCTTTGTACTTTCAAACTTGCTTCTTACTAATGAAAACAGCAATAAATAAGTCACTTATTGCACTGCTGGTTAGGACACAGTTCATAAATAATTATTATTTGTTTATCAACAATGCATTATGTAAGTTTCCTAATTTATTAGTGCAACAAGTACCTTAGTTATTACGGTTATAACTAGTAAACTTTCTTTCTACATACTAATAATACTAATCATAAGTAGTTTTATTGTTTTTTTATATCGAAAATAAATATATTTTCAAATATTAAGTACTACATAATATTATTTACATTATTATCTAACAGTGGTAAAAGTTTCAAGTCAATACTAGGTAAAGTGATGGAGATACAAACAAATCAAAAAATAAATCTTTTACCGCGTTTTTCTCGAAACCAACTTTTTCCTAGTTATTGCACTTTACGTAAGGACGGCAGCATTATTATAAAGTGTAAATTTGTAATCATTGTATTTTGAAGTACGCAATCTAGTTAATATTGGATTCATGGAATTTTTACAAATACAATAAATGAAAAAAAAAAAACTTTTTAATAAGTTATCCTGAATCGGTTAGACTTTGGTACATTCTTCGTCCAATTATGATAATAAAATGTATTCGAATTTTTTACATATTGTACAATGACTGTTTCTGCCTTATTCTCTGTTGTCTCTCTTTTCTCTATCTCTCTCTTCTTTTACATAAGAAAGAAAAACTTTAAAGTTCACTGGGGCATTCCGTTGTCTAATCATTTCTGTTCTATTTCTGTCTGTCCTCTGTGACGACGGCGACGCTCGACCGCGGCGTTACTACCGGTCCGAGCGCTACCACTGGCACTAGTCTCACCTCTAACTCGAACGAGAGCTCGAAACGTAATCGCGTTAGATGTACGTCTTGTAATTTGTTCGGTCATTCGGCCAATAAATGGATGTGGTCGGCAAGGGGTGGTCACTGGTCAGGTCTAAATGCAAAAAGTGATCGTCTAATAAAGTCGTAGTAATTCATGTAACTGTGGTTTTATCAAGTAAAAGTTATTATATACTAGCTGACCCGGTGAACTTCGTACCGCCATATATTTTTCCGCCCGCGTAGAAACGAGTTCCCCTTCCTGTTGCACGTTCTATTCAAATTTCTGCGTGTATTTCTGATCACGTTCCCGCTGCATCTACTGTTCAATTTTATTCCGTTATACAAACCTTGGTCATACAATACAGATAACTTCAATTTCTTTATACAAACCTTGGTCATACAATATAGATAACAAAACAAAAAGAATTATCCAATTTGGTGCAGTCGTTCGGAAGTCATGCGCGAGCGCGTACATACATTTAGGGGATTTCATTTTCGGGATTCTTGGTATGAGAACTTCCTCACCTTCAAATTTTCCTTTGAGAAAAAAACAGTCCTATATCCTTCTTCTGGTTCTAAGGTACCTCCCCTGCACCAATTTTCAGCCAAATCAATTCAGCCGTTCTTGAGTTATAAATAGTGTTATAAATGTAGTTATAAAAGAAAATACTAGCTGACCCAGCGAACTTCGTACCGCCATATTCTCCGTCCGCATGGTATTCAAATCCCGTTTCTGCTGTACCTTATATTAAAATTTCCATGTTAGATTCTGATTCCATTATTCCCTATCCTAAGTCCTTCTCCTGGTTCTAAGCTACCTCCCCAAAAATTTTCAGCCAAATCAGTTCAGCCGTTCTTGAGTTATAATAACTAATACGACTTTCTTTTCTATATAGATTTGTCAATCTTTCTTTTTCAAATGATTGGATGTACAGTGGGTTCTAATAATTGAATGGTAGAAATGATAACGTAAAATTGGTTAATCTTTTTATTTGTTTAAAATACTATAATAATTACAGTGACAGCAAAATTACTCCTCAAGGTACGAGTTGGCAGCGGACGACATGAGGCAGCAGCTACTGCAGACGACGTGTCACAGCGACACTACCGGTGCTACCAACTTGTACCTTATTTCCATGAAATAGAGGACGACATGAGGCTGCAGCGGACGACGTGTCACAGCGACACTACTAGTTTCAATGTATTTTTCAATGAAAGCGACGACACGTCGTCTGCTGTTGCGACATGAAGTCGGTTCAAACTTGTACTTTTATCTAAGTGAGAGGGGTATCTATATATGGGTAGGTAATACATAATGTGGTGCACGGTACCTATTTGTACAGGATACAATATATTTTATAACGTATAGACAGAAAATATCTCACCTTTGGTCACACATCCAAAAATACAGAGTTTTGAGGACGGCATAATGAGCACGGCACTCGCTAAACTATAGTTTCTATTTTACAAATTAATTAATAGCGTCTTTGAAGCACACAAACTTAATTTTTAGCGTCTATATCGCACACGAACTTAATTTTTAGCGTCTGATCTGATATAGACGCTAAAAATTTAGTTCGTGTGCGCACGCAAACTTAATCAATAACGTCTATATCGCAACAAACTTAATTAATAGCGTCTATATCGCACATAAACTTAATAAATAGCGTCTTAGATCGCGTCGACTAGCTTGCGATTAATCAAGTTCGAAGGCGATCCCTTTGAAAAGAGGAGTAAGACAGGGAGACGTGATATCTCCGAAACTGTTTAAGGCCACTTTGGAGAACGCCTTCAAGCTCCTGGAATGGAAAGGATTCGGCATCAATATTAATGGCGAATACATCACTCACCTCCGGTTTGCCGACGATATTGTAGTCATGGCAGAATCGATGGAAGATCTCAACACGATGCTCGAAGGCCTCAACCGAGTTTCTCAACAGGTGGGTCTTAAAATTAACATGGAAAGGTTATGTGTAATGCCCATGTTGTACCCACCCCAATATCTGTTGAGAGCTTGGTTCTTGAAGTTGTTGACTCGTACGTCTACCTAGGACAAGTAGTCCAGTTAGGTAGGTCCGACTTCAAGAAAGAGGTCAGTCGCCGAATCCAACACGGCTGGGCAGCGTTCGGAAAATTGCGTAATATCTTCTCGTCCGACATACCTCAGTGTCTCAAGTCGAAAGTTTTCGACCAGTGTGTGTTACCAGTGATGACTTATGGCACTGAAACGTGGTCTCTCACTATGGGCCTTATGAGTAAGCTCAAAGTAGCCCAACGAGCTAGGGAGAGGGCTATGCTCGGAGTCTCTCTGCGAGATCGAATCAGAAACGAGGAGATCTGTAGAAGAACCAAGATTACCGACATAGCCCAGAGGATCAGCAACTTGAAATGGCAGTGGGCAGGGCACATAGCTCGGAGAACTGATGACCGATGGGGTCGAAAAGTTCTCGAGTGGAGGCCACGTATCGGCAAACGCAGCGTAGGACATCCACCCACAAGGTGGACAGACGACCTTATCAAGGCCGCGGGAACGCGCTGGATGCGAGCCGCTTCCAACCGGTCTTATTGGAGATCTATAGGGGAGGCCTATGTCCAGCAGTGGACTTCCTATGGCTGAAATGATGATGATGATGAATCAAGTTCAATCTGAGCCCTTTAATAATACAAACCACTATATTTTAATTTCCAAATGAGGAGTTAATTGTCTCGAAGTATTTCCTACAGAATTAACTCAAAATTTCAAAGAATGATGCCCACTTTCCATACATCCGTTGACCTGTCATTCAATTTTTATAATGCTTTTGTATTACTGTACTGGTATCATTGATGAATAGATACTGCATCTTTAAAACCATAAAACCAATAATGGTTTAAATCTTTAGACAGAAAAATGTGTAATCAAGGTATTAAAACGTGTAGGTAAAGTATTATTTATCTGTGCTTTGACTAATGAACTGCACAGTGTCAAAAAACTTAACAACCAATGATCGTGTTCTGACATATACTTTACCTATACGCGGGTGCGACCCGACCGGGTCTAACGCTAGGATGATGACGATCTCATATTATCGAAAGTCAATTCTTCACAGTCAACATTGACAAGACATAGGTAATAATTTAGTTTTTATTTCATGTCATATGCTCATATTCAGTGATTACATTTAATGAGCTTTCAACATACAATTTACTGTGTAACGTTGTGGATTTTATTCAAAATTTATTTAATCATTTCAACAACGTACTCGATAATTTTAATATTTTGGTTCTAATCGACTAAATAATTAACTAATTATCTATGGTAGCGCGAGCGAGACTGGACACCACTAGTACACTACCTCAAGTGTCAAAACTATGGCACTTGATCGTCCCTTTCTTTTGGCGAACTCCGCCTAGGCAGGTCGCATTTGACCCCGGGCCTACTGCTGTCGGCTACGGGTAAGTCCTTGAGATCAACATTTCCAACTTCTTCCTACAGGTGAAGACTTCTCAGCGGTCCAGCTTATTGCCTGCTAAAATGCATGGCCTTATTATTTTATTTTAATATTTTTGTATGTGCTTTTACAGCCTACCCTACCTAGCGCCACGAGCCGATGACCTCTACGGTCAGAGGTCGCGTGCCAACTTGCACTCTGCTGCATTATTCTTCTTTTATCTTATAGCTTTTGCTACGCTGTTTTGCCGCTGGGGAGATTCTCTTCACTTGCTTTATTTTAGCGGGTCACTTGGACTTAGTTCCCTTGTGACATACTGACCCGCACTTCTTTCTTTTTCCAGGGTCTTCGCACCGGGCTTCACACCATCATTAGGCTGTGAGGCACACCAGCGAGGACCCTGGCACGCCGGCAACAACATCAGCTCCGGTGTCACCAGCTAAGTGCTACTACCATCTTGCACAACGGATCAAGCAACGCCTCGGCAGAATATTTTTTATACCGAACCTACCCCAGCCTACCCCTGAGGTTCCCTATCTAAATACCTGATTATAAATTCATGTAACAACCCTATTTTTACTACGATTATAATTGTTATAAATTGTAATCAACCTTTTCATTTATCTCTCAATAGCTAGCCAGGTTAGACCATTACATTTAGATTCACATTAATTACTTTTTACAGGCTCATACAGCCACTTTTTATTTACACTTTATTTAACTTCCTATAAGGTTTCATAAAACCAACAAAAACCTTTTTTCGTTACAACTGTTTGCAATTTTTGTCATCATCATCATCAGCCTTGCATTCATTCTGGTTACATCCACGGCCTTGCTTCAGAGTCCGGGGTCCACCTCTTCCAGTACTACCACGACGCGGCTGAACTTACAATGTTCGGTGAAGCAACTGCCATCTGACCTCCAAAACCCATTGGCGACATTAAAGTATTGTGTAGACTAGTTGTTGGATTTATAGGGCTCCAACTACCCCTAACGACTGCCATTAGATGTTCGTATGACAACTGGTACTGACGGCTTAACGTGCTCTCCGCTCCGCTCCGCTCCCGCATTTACCTTCTAACCTAATCTATCCAAGTCGGAATGTGTAGCTTTTCTTTCACTGCTATGTGAGAAACATTCTACGCAAAAAACACATAGGTACTTATATTATTCGCTTTAGGGCAGATTCGCTTCATGACAGATTCGCTCCACGGCAGAATCGCTTTATGACAGATTCGCCTTAAGTCAAAAGTACAGACACATAATTAACTGAACCATTTATTAATAATCTTAAAATAAATAAAAAAAAAAAATTAAATTAAATTCACCCTGCATAAACGTTCTAAGCATTCTAATACAGTAAATTTCATTTTTCAGAGCACTTGTAATAATTAGGTCAATTTTAGTGTCTTTTTCTTTCAACTTTAAACTCCGACGTTTACCTCTACAAAAGGTTTCTATCCTTCTTAAATTTCGGTCTTGGTACTGGGCTTCCTTTTTTAAAATAAAAACGAATAAGTTTATACAAGTGGCCATTTACATGAACTACTTACAAAATAAACTGAAGAGGTTTTAATAGATACATAATCTGAAAGAGTTTGATAGACAAACTGAAGTAGTTTTGTATGCTCGGAAACTTCTTGTAAACATACCAACTATTATAATTATATAACTAATAAATTGAAAAGAAAGTACCAGGACAACAGAAATATAAGGTTCAAATCTACTAATACGTTTCCACGAAATTTCGTTTAATATAGATTTAAAGAACATCAACTAGTATTTAAACCAATATTTTTTACTTAGACACTTTTACTCTTAACTGTACATTTTCTGCCTTAAAGCGAATCTGTCATAAAGCGATTCTGCCGTGGAGCGAATCTGTCATGAAGCGAATCTGCCCTAAAGCGAATAAGGGGGCATACCTACCAATAGAACACAATACATGTCTTATCAGCACTTTCGCTGGTGGAAGTTGAAATTAGGATTAGCTCTCAATAGATTAGTATCTATGTAACTAAATCATAGAGAAGTAAAATAGATTACATACATTACCTATGCTTCGACCGGCATTCTATACAATACCTAGGTATTCTATACATTTCCTAGGCAAAGTGTAAAATAGTTTAAACATTGAATATAATTTCATACATTGCCTGAACGACCCCGGCATGCTATACATTTCCTAGGTATTGTATAGAATGCCTGCATTATACACATTGCCTATAACATTTACATTATATTGAATAACTGGACGTAGTCGTTTGATTGAAAAGTAGTGCAAACAGCCACTATTATTTACTGCAATAGGCTCACCCCCTATTACGTGGGACCCAATACAATGATTTAGTGAAATGTGAGTGTTCATTCACCTCTGCCTAACCCTCCGGGGATAAAGGCGTGATTATGTGTGTGTGTGTGTGACTAATATTTGTCCTACTGGGTAACAGGAAGAATAACTTAATATCTGTCAAGTAATTTATTCATTTATAGATACGATTATTCTAAATAGTCCCGATTGTAACATCTCTAAAGAGAATATAATCACAACGTGACAGAGAGTAGAGAATATTTTCCGTCTATGGTTTCTGGTTTAAGATGGTGAATTTCGTCATACGCAGATTGATATATTGCTGATCACCATTAAAATACTGATATCTAATTTTCTAGCCTAATACTTTCTTTCTAAGTTTGTTTGATAAAATTAGAAAAAAATATGCTATTTTATGAGCTAATTATCTAGGCAATACGGGCAAATTGCTTATTCTGATCAGACAGGTGAAAAGTGGGCATTGTTCTTTTAATGACAATATGAAAAGTCAAAAATAAATATCAATAAGACATTTTATTCATTACAATTGGTATTTTTATTCGTCTATTTTATTTTTATAATGTATGTGTTCTCTTATTATAATCATCATCAAAACAGTGTTGTGTTTTGAATTGAAGGCAGGAATCTTAGAGCCCAGGGTCTGTCTTCCGACTTTTCTAAAAGGTCCACACGGCGCGTTGCGTTGCGTTGCGTCGACGCAACGCTGTGCCACTGCGTCGTTTTAAATACAAATAATCATAGTGTCTACACGGCGCTGCGTCGACGCAACGCACACACACGGAGCTGCAGCCCCCGAGGCGAAGCCGGTGGGGGTGTACGCGTTGTGACTGTGACTGCATCGTAGCAACGCTGCGCTGCGGTGACGCAGCGCCCGTATGGACAGCTATGCGTCAAAATATTTGCGTTGCGTCGACGCGACGCAAACAACGCGCCGTGTGGCCTGACCCTTAGGGTCTGTCTCCACTTTTCACTGTTTTGGGCATCACTGGTAATGAGATAATTGGCACGCATATCACATTCTGGCGGTATTGCCAGACATTTTTATCACGCACGTAGCCTGGGGGTTGACGAAAAACTTGTCCAGCAATGAGGCTCTCCTGTATTTTATCTGCTATGTCATGGACAAGGATCCCACGGATGCGGACATTGCTCTCCTCTCAAATGGGGTGATATCGGAGTATCAAATTGAATTTGAACGCAACAGAAAGAGGAATTACACTACACATCAGCAATAAAACGAAACCATGAAACCAAATGAAGCTGTCACTGTCATGTCATGGCATGTCATAGTCGGTATTTATTTATATTTTATAGCGTAGAGAGAGGACAAATATAATTATTATTTGTAATCGTAGCATGTACCAGTAACATAATATAACAGTGGTATACCTACTAGGTATACCTATGTTATATTATGTTACGATTATTTCATATCATTTTGATATCTTATTTGGTAATAGTCAAAATGATAGCGACAATGAGCGATATTATAATCTATGTGCGTGCGATAATCCTTAGCCTGTTAAAGTATGAAGGAAAAGTTAGTCACTATTTCGTATTTACAATAAATTGAATAACTGGACGTAGTCGTTTGATTGAAAAGTAGTGCAAACATCGACTATTATTTACCCGTCATACTGCAATAGGTTCACACCCTATTACGTGGGACCCAATACAATGATTTGGTGAAATGTGAGTGTTCAATCACCTCTGCCTAACCCTCCGGGGATAAAGGCGTGATTATGTGTGTATGTGTGTGTGTGTGACTAATATTTTGTTCTACTGGGTAACAGGAAGAATAACGTAATATGTATCTGTCAAGTAATTTATTCATTAATACGATTATTCTAAATAGTCTCTAAAGAGAATTTAATCACAACGTGACAGAGTAGAGAATATTTTCCGTCTATGGTTTCTGGTGAATTTCGTCTCACGCAGATTGATATATTGCTGATCATTTTGATTATCATTAAAAAACTGATATCTGATTTTCTAGCCTATCACTTTTTTTCTAAGTTTCTTTGTTAAAAATAGAAAAAAATATGCTATTTTATGAGCTAATTATCTAGGCAATACGGGCAAATTGCTTATTCTGATCAGACAGGTGAAAAGTGGGCATTGTTAATGGCGCCGGCGGTAAGTTTAGAGCTACGAATGACACCTGCTGTCATTTACACATGGCAATGTGTAAATGACAGCAGGTCTGGTTTATCGACTCAACAATGCTGCACCATCTATCGAGCTTTGGAACAAGCAACTACTTACTCTGTGCAAGCAACCACAACTTAGTATAGGAAGAAAATTTACAGATGTCACTTAAAAAACTACCACACCGCTATGTAGTGAAGTTTCCGAGGGTTGGCCCTCTGCCAGTTTGTGTCGTCGACGACTCACCGAGCGGTAGGTGTATAGCGCGCGGCCTTGACTCCTTGAGCGAGTGACGGAGGCCTGCTGGCGCTGATGGCGCGCTGCATACACACACACCGGTACAAGTCAAAGTCAAAGTCAAAGTAAAAAATCATTTATTCTGTATAGACCATTAAAACGGCACTTACAAAACGTCAAAAATATATAATTAATTACTAAAGACTAGCTTAGCAAATGGACCACCGGTTCGAAACGCGGCCCTGGCCTGAGAAGACTCCGGCAAGAAACTCAGCGGGCTTTTTTTTTTGGTCTATTTACAAATAATGCTTAATCTACTTAGTCTAAATACAATAATTTGTTTGAGAAGCATGCATGAGTGAACAGCTCATTTCCAAGCTAGTTTATCATCTAAATATTCTTGTATTTTATTTATTTATTTATTTTTAAACTTTATGCACATAAAAATTGTACAAAGGCGGACTTGTACGAATTTTATAATAGTCCTTTTGGCACAATTTCCTCTTATCTACATTTTTAAATTTATTTATAGGTAAATCCCTAATTTCCTTAGAGAGCTTGTTAAAAAAGCGTATAGGTACAGTTACCCTGGAAAGAACTTTTTTGGAGTCTGGTATCACAGACTACAAGATTGTTTTTATGTCTCGTATTTATGTTATGCCTGTCACAAATTTTTGGAAATTTGGAAATGTTTTTCTTAACATACACTATGTTCTCGAAAATGTATTGTGACACTACGGTCAGAATGTCTATTTCTTTAAACTTTTCTCAGAGGGAGACTCTTGAAGAGTGTGGCTACCTACCTATGCACTACACATACACAACAGATCTATTACATAATTCACAATTCTTAGGTCTGGTGTGATTTACTATTAATGACATAACTTTTTTATTGATCAACCAATTTTAATGAAAAAAACACTAAATTTTAAAAGGGTCAAGTAATGAAATCCGAGACACACAGCAATACATATATTATATTTTCCAATAGATTACAGTTTATTGCTTCACAGTCCCAGACATAAAGTAGGTACTGGTTCGAACAACGACGTTTCAAAGAAGTAATATGCTTATGACAATGAATTCTTATATATATTTAATTCAATCTTCTTATTATAATTATTACATTATTATATTTATCCTCTGTTATATATTGTATTCAATTATATAATATCAAATATTATATTTAGTCGACGCGAATAAAATAAAAGTCGGTAGCTCTGTGTATTGTTTTTCTGGCGGCAAAATAAACCATAGATAACAAATTCAACAGGTAATATCAAAAAGTATTTATATTGAACGAACGCTTAGAGTAGATATTACATATAGGCATATTGAGGTTTTACTATTCGATAAAAGCTAACAAAATGTTAAGTGAAGCCTACCACAATCAATCAGTGAAAACCGCAACCAAATCGCTTCAGCCGATTCTGAAATTAGCGTGCACAAACGCACAGACAAACAGACAAACAGATAAACAGACAAAATATAAATAAATAAATAAATAAATAAATATTCTACAACATTCTACACAACGCTATCTAGACCCATGGTAAGCTTAATTATTAGCTTGTGTTATGGAATCTAGAATGCGGATATACATACTTAGATACTTTTTTTTTGTAAATACATACATATTATACATAGAAACACCCAGACCAATACAAATATTTATATTCATGCATACAAATATTGGCACTGAGCGGGGATCGAACCCGCGCCTCCTGCGTAGCAGCCGCGTTCACTACCGCTACGCCACAGAGGCAGTCAAATTTCAATGAACGTTGTTTTGGCTTCTATTACGTTAATAAAGTCCCCCAATAGTGGTTTTTCTCATTTCCATGCTATGTACAAACACCGATCGGTTACAATTTTATTATATGTATAGATAGATAGATAATTATGTATTGTAATTGTTAATGGTTGAAAATATACATATATTTTATTTCATAAACATAATAGTATACATCGTGTCTTCTTAAATAGGTACTAAACCTTCCAATCTCTATGTTGTATTGTTTCATAAATATGGTGGTGTACATTATAGACTTTTTACTTACTATGTTAAATTCTAACCACTCATTTTCACCAAGGAACAAGTCATTAACTTGTTTTATACAAAAATTGTGTGATCAATGTCCATAAAAATTTAGAAGTAATAATTATATTCTGTCCGTTTCTTAGTTCGTAACATATTTTTGCCATGCGTTGGCAGCACGGCCAACAATCGTCCGACTGAATTACCTGAACCTTTCACTTCACTTTTTAATACACCTTTTTTTTTAAACTTCATCACTAATAGAATTGTCCGAATTTTTATTTACAGCACTTTTGAAGTCATCATCCTTTATTTCTAGACTTATGGCCATCGCCTTCCCTTTCTGCCTGTGTAAGCACTTTCTGGACATGGATAGTGAGTCCAGGGCACATAACCTCCATAGTGGCGTCGTCTGTGCCATAATTCTAACACTCCGTTGTGTTATAGATATTTATGCGGCCCTCACCACGCGCTAAAGACTGCCTGAGAAATAACAAAATACTGTAATTAACCGAATTAAAAAAAACTACTGACTGGGTCTCGTTCGAACCAATTTTTAGTGGAAGTTTGCATGGCAATTTACATCATATATTTTTTTTAGATTTATCATTCTCTCATTTTAGAAGTTAGAGGGGGGGGGGGGGGGACACATTTTTCCACTTTGGAAGTGTCTGTCGCGCAAACTATTCAGTTTAGAAAAAATATATGTTAGAAACCTCAATAATTTTGAGTTTCAGTTCTAAGTATGGGGACCCCCAAAATTTAATGCTTTTTTTTATTTTTGTGTGAAATTCTTAATGCGGCACATTCTCTTACCAAGTTTCAACAGCATAGGCCTTATAGTTTCGGAGAAAAGTGGCTGTGACATACGGACGGACAGACAGACGGACGGACGGACAGACAAGACGAATCTATAAGGGTTCCGTTTTTTTGCCATTTGGCTACGGAACCCTAAAAACCTAACAACCCCCACTCCGAGCTCGCACGAATCGAGACGAGCTGCTCCGAAATCGTTCCGATTTCTCCTAAAGTGTCTAGATGACGGCAGGTAGGCTAGGTATCAAATTGATTTCTGTGTGTCGTTTTTATCATGATGAAATAATAAGGAAATGTAAAGGAAAGACAAAAGGCATACCTTAAATATCTGTCATTGATCCTATGTTTCTGTCTTGTTATTAATAGACCTAATATTACAAGGATCCAAGTGATGGCAAATTGGAATATTACCATGTTGTATAATGTTTTTTTACAAAACTCCGGCATAGTTTTCGCCAACAATAATATATTATGCACCATGTGGTTCCCGAGCATGAACCTGTAAAAATATAGTTAAGTAAGTAAATGTGAAATATGTGTTACTCTTGTTAACATACAGAAGGCCAATGAGGATGAAGATTTGTATTTTTATATTCAACTAAACTCAAAACTACTAAACCGATTTCCAAAAATCTTTTAACATCAGAAAGCGGCATTATCATTGATTAACATAGACTTTATTATATTTTCAAAAAAATTAGGGATCCTTACTAGAGGGTACGTATTTGAATACCTAAAATTATAATACCTAAAGTTAAATAACCTAAGTTCAAAATACCTAAAATCTAAATACCTAATGGTGGGTTGACCTAAATTTAAAATACCGAAAGTTTAAAATGGCTAAGTATTTGAATACCTAAAATTATAATACCCAAAGTTAAATAACCTAAGTTCAAAATACCTAAAATCTAAATACCTAATGGTTGTTTGACTTACTTTTAAAATACCCAAAGCTTTAAATGACAAATTGATATTATAGTGAGTACGTATTACAATGCCTAATTTGAAATTATCGAATTTCATAAGCCCTACGAACGGAAGGCCGAATATTAAAATCCCGAATGTTTATATGATCGAAAGTTCTAAATACCGAAAATTAAAATACCGACAATTTAAGAAACGGCTTAAAGAAAAAGGGACACTGCTCACCCCGACTCGGATAGCCTTCGTGGTTATTTTTTTTTTATAACCACTCATACAAGGATTGTCTGCTCCAATCCTGAAGTTCCAAATCCTTGTATGTGTGGTTATAAAAAAAATAACCACGAAGGCTAATGCGGGAGCTCCGCTCCGCTCCGCTCCCGCCTTAGCCTTCTAACCTAACCTATCCGAGTCGGGGTGGACGTTGTCCCTTTTTTTAAAGCGCTGGATGCGGGCTGCTTTAGATCGGTCATGGTGCATAATTTTTAGGTATTTTGACCATTTGGTATTAAATGTTGGTATATCAACCTTTGTTGTTTTAACTTTAGGCATTTTAAACATTAGGTAATTAGTCCAATAGGTATTTCAAATTTAGGTATTAAGTACTTAGGTATTAGTGGTTTAGGTATTTTAAACCATTAGGTATTTAGATTTTAGGTATTTTGAACTTAGGTTATTTAACTTTAGGTATCATAATTTGAAGTATTCAAATACGTACCCTTACTAGAACTTCAATAATGTAATCCAAGGTGTAAAAAAATTACCTAAAACATTTCTTACATCGCGTGCGCTGCGAAAACTATTGACGATAGAACAAAATAATATACTGCAGAAATGTATAACTTAAAAAGGCCTACATAAAAATCCACGATGGCATATTATGTCTATCACCTAAGGAAAACCCACAGCAACCATTTTTATCTTTTACAAGTTACAAAAAAATTATGTGTAATTTTTCGAAGCTATTTTTAACAATACAGTATTATTCCTTATCCAAGTAAGTACGTTAGTTACAATGTGCATTTAATGTAAATCAAAATTGCCATTCAAACTACATTATTACAATAAAGAGCTTCAGACTTAGAGTATACATTGCTATAGAGCGCGCCTTACAAGTATGAACTGCTATCACGGGTATGAACAGTACCGAGGCTCCTGGCTCAACCTCAATCAGTAGCAAAACAATACCCATCAAAATGACTTCGTAAATAATATTTAAATCGATATGTTGAATGAAAAAGTTATACAACATCGTATATTTGTAGTAATATTGACGCAAAAATACCTCAAAATGACGCCATTTTTTTGTATTTTGGCTTTAGTTTTATCCATGCATATCAAATCGAACAAAAACCTTCATAACAACAAACTAGGCTTCAGAGTTATTGCAATTTCAAAATTTCGTGACGAAATAAATTCATGCAGAAATGCCCATCAAAGTCAGACCATGGAATCTATACCTTAGTATTACATAATTCTTATCTAAATAAATTATTTTGTATTCAAGATTGTTTCAATACCTGTTATTTACTTTTTAAATTATTGAAATCGGACGTTCTATTCAAAACATATTACGAAAAAATGACAATAAATCTGGTAGATTCCCATACATTATTTGAAAACTATTTATATGGGTATGAGTTATAGGGGTGCAACGGGTATTCGAAGTATGTCACAAGCGAAGACGAGAGGGGTCAGCTAAACAGAAGATGCAACGGGAAAGGGATCCGAATGTGTCGTCAGGAACCTCCATGCAACGGAGGCGGCGCTGCTGCCTACGGCAAATACCGGCCGCAAAGGGAGCGGCCCTGTAGAGAGCTGCTCGGAGGCTTCCCAATGTCCCTTTCTGGGGTTCGATAGTGTTCCCACTCCTGAGGCCATATTAAAACCGTAGATGGGTCAGGGTCAGCCGAGGAGCGTGGAACTACTAATAGTGCCATTGGGTAGAGTCACGGGGCAGTCACGGGAATAAGTATGCCCTAGGTAATCTTACACACCCAGCATCTAAAGACCCGAGACGGCATGTGGTTTTAGTCGGCCCAACAGCTAGTAACTATATATACATATAGCTGTTGTAGGTAGGCTAGCTCTGGTTACTTCTGCTTCTACTTGTAGGAAGCCTACGAGCAGCCCTCTACAGGGCCAATTTTGAAACTGTGATAACTCTGAAGTTCTCCATTGTAATAAAATAGTTTGAATAGCAATTTTAGTCTACATTAAATGCACACAATATATTTAACGTATTTAATTGGATACGGAATGATACCGTCTTGTTAAAAATAGCTTCGAAAATGACACCATTATTATTTTGTAATTTGAAAGAAGTCTTATATTGATATTGATATTATTAAGTGAAGCCTACCACAATCAATCAGTGAAAACCGCAACCAAATCGCTTCAGCCGATTCTGAAATTAGCGTGCACAAACGCACAGACAAACAGATAAACAGACAAAAATTCCAATGAACGTTGTTTTGGCTTCTATTACGTTAATAAAGTCCCCCAATAGTGGTTTTTCTCATTTCCATGCTATGTACAAACACCGATCGGTTACAATTTTATTATATGTATAGATAGATAGATAATTATGTATTGTAATTGTTAATGGTTGAAAATATACATATATTTTATTTCATAAACATAATAGTATACATCGTGTCTTCTTAAATAGGTACTAAACCTTCCAATCTCTATGTTGTATTGTTTCATAAATATGGTGGTGTACATTATAGACTTTTTACTTACTATGTTAAATTCTAACCACTCATTTTCACCAAGGAACAAGTCATTAACTTGTTTTATACAAAAATTGTGTGATCAATGTCCATAAAAATTTAGAAGTAATAATTATATTCTGTCCGTTTCTTAGTTCGTAACATATTTTTGCCATGCGTTGGCAGCACGGCCAACAATCGTCCGACTGAATTACCTGAACCTTTCACTTCACTTTTTAATACACCTTTTTTTTTAAACTTCATCACTAATAGAATTGTCCGAATTTTTATTTACAGCACTTTTGAAGTCATCATCCTTTATTTCTAGACTTATGGCCATCGCCTTCCCTTTCTGCCTGTGTAAGCACTTTCTGGACATGGATAGTGAGTCCAGGGCACATAACCTCCATAGTGGCGTCGTCTGTGCCATAATTCTAACACTCCGTTGTGTTATAGATATTTATGCGGCCCTCACCACGCGCTAAAGACTGCCTGAGAAATAACAAAATACTGTAATTAACCGAATTAAAAAAAACTACTGACTGGGTCTCGTTCGAACCAATTTTTAGTGGAAGTTTGCATGGCAATTTACATCATATATTTTTTTTAGATTTATCATTCTCTCATTTTAGAAGTTAGAGGGGGGGGGGGGGACACATTTTTCCACTTTGGAAGTGTCTGTCGCGCAAACTATTCAGTTTAGAAAAAATATATGTTAGAAACCTCAATAATTTTGAGTTTCAGTTCTAAGTATGGGGACCCCCAAAATTTAATGCTTTTTTTTATTTTTGTGTGAAATTCTTAATGCGGCACATTCTCTTACCAAGTTTCAACAGCATAGGCCTTATAGTTTCGGAGAAAAGTGGCTGTGACATACGGACGGACAGACAGACGGACGGACGGACAGACAAGACGAATCTATAAGGGTTCCGTTTTTTTGCCATTTGGCTACGGAACCCTAAAAACCTAACACCCCCCACTCCGAGCTCGCACGAATCGAGACGAGCTGCTCCGAAATCGTTCCGATTTCTCCTAAAGTGTCTAGATGACGGCAGGTAGGCTAGGTATCAAATTGATTTCTGTGTGTCGTTTTTATCATGATGAAATAATAAGGAAATGTAAAGGAAAGACAAAAGGCATACCTTAAATATCTGTCATTGATCCTATGTTTCTGTCTTGTTATTAATAGACCTAATATTACAAGGATCCAAGTGATGGCAAATTGGAATATTACCATGTTGTATAATGTTTTTTTACAAAACTCCGGCATAGTTTTCGCCAACAATAATATATTATGCACCATGTGGTTCCCGAGCATGAACCTGTAAAAATATAGTTAAGTAAGTAAATGTGAAATATGTGTTACTCTTGTTAACATACAGAAGGCCAATGAGGATGAAGATTTGTATTTTTATATTCAACTAAACTCAAAACTACTAAACCGATTTCCAAAAATCTTTTAACATCAGAAAGCGGCATTATCATTGATTAACATAGACTTTATTATATTTTCAAAAAAATTAGGGATCCTTACTAGAGGGTACGTATTTGAATACCTAAAATTATAATACCTAAAGTTAAATAACCTAAGTTCAAAATACCTAAAATCTAAATACCTAATTGTGGGTTGACCTAAATTTAAAATACCGAAAGTTTAAAATGGCTAAGTATTTGAATACCTAAAATTATAATACCCAAAGTTAAATAACCTAAGTTCAAAATACCTAAAATCTAAATACCTAATGGTTGTTTGACTTACTTTTAAAATACCCAAAGCTTTAAATGACAAATTGATATTATAGTGAGTACGTATTACAATGCCTTATTTGAAATTATCGAATTTCATAAGCCCTACGAACGGAAGGCCGAATATTAAAATCCCGAATGTTTATATGATCGAAAGTTCTAAATACCGAAAATTAAAATACCGACAATTTAAGAAACGGCTTAAAGAAAAAGGGACACTGCTCACCCCGACTCGGATAGCCTTCGTGGTTATTTTTTTTTTATAACCACTCATACAAGGATTGTCTGCTCCAATCCTGAAGTTCCAAATCCTTGTATGTGTGGTTATAAAAAAAATAACCACGAAGGCTAATGCGGGAGCTCCGCTCCGCTCCGCTCCCGCCTTAGCCTTCTAACCTAACCTATCCGAGTCGGGGTGGACGTTGTCCCTTTTTTTAAAGCGCTGGATGCGGGCTGCTTTAGATCGGTCATGGTGCATAATTTTTAGGTATTTTGACCATTTGGTATTAAATGTTGGTATATCAACCTTTGTTGTTTTAACTTTAGGCATTTTAAACATTAGGTAATTAGTCCAATAGGTATTTCAAATTTAGGTATTAAGTACTTAGGTATTAGTGGTTTAGGTATTTTAAACCATTAGGTATTTAGATTTTAGGTATTTTGAACTTAGGTTATTTAACTTTAGGTATCATAATTTGAAGTATTCAAATACGTACCCTTACTAGAACTTCAATAATGTAATCCAAGGTGTAAAAAAATTACCTAAAACATTTCTTACATCGCGTGCGCTGCGAAAACTATTGACGATAGAACAAAATAATATACTGCAGAAATGTATAACTTAAAAAGGCCTACATAAAAATCCACGATGGCATATTATGTCTATCACCTAAGGAAAACCCACAGCAACCATTTTTATCTTTTACAAATTACAAAAAAATTATGTGTAATTTTTCGAAGCTATTTTTAACAATACAGTATTATTCCTTATCCAAGTAAGTACGTTAGTTACAATGTGCATTTAATGTAAATCAAAATTGCCATTCAAACTACATTATTACAATAAAGAGCTTCAGACTTAGAGTATACATTGCTATAGAGCGCGCCTTACAAGTATGAACTGCTATCACGGGTATGAACAGTACCGAGGCTCCTGGCTCAACCTCAATCAGTAGCAAAACAATACCCATCAAAATGACTTCGTAAATAATATTTAAATCGATATGTTGAATGAAAAAGTTATACAACATCGTATATTTGTAGTAATATTGACGCAAAAATACCTCAAAATGACGCCATTTTTTTGTATTTTGGCTTTAGTTTTATCCATGCATATCAAATCGAACAAAAACCTTCATAACAACAAACTAGGCTTCAGAGTTATTGCAATTTCAAAATTTCGTGACGAAATAAATTCATGCAGAAATGCCCATCAAAGTCAGACCATGGAATCTATACCTTAGTATTACATAATTCTTATCTAAATAAATTATTTTGTATTCAAGATTGTTTCAATACCTGTTATTTACTTTTTAAATTATTGAAATCGGACGTTCTATTCAAAACATATTACGAAAAAATGACAATAAATCTGGTAGATTCCCATACATTATTTGAAAACTATTTATATGGGTATGAGTTATAGGGGTGCAACGGGTATTCGAAGTATGTCACAAGCGAAGACGAGAGGGGTCAGCTAAACAGAAGATGCAACGGGAAAGGGATCCGAATGTGTCGTCAGGAACCTCCATGCAACGGAGGCGGCGCTGCTGCCTACGGCAAATACCGGCCGCAAAGGGAGCGGCCCTGTAGAGAGCTGCTCGGAGGCTTCCCAATGTCCCTTTCTGGGGTTCGATAGTGTTCCCACTCCTGAGGCCATATTAAAACCGTAGATGGGTCAGGGTCAGCCGAGGAGCGTGGAACTACTAATAGTGCCATTGGGTAGAGTCACGGGGCAGTCACGGGAATAAGTATGCCCTAGGTAATCTTACACACCCAGCATCTAAAGACCCGAGACGGCATGTGGTTTTAGTCGGCCCAACAGCTAGTAACTATATATACATATAGCTGTTGTAGGTAGGCTAGCTCTGGTTACTTCTGCTTCTACTTGTAGGAAGCCTACGAGCAGCCCTCTACAGGGCCAATTTTGAAACTGTGATAACTCTGAAGTTCTCCATTGTAATAAAATAGTTTGAATAGCAATTTTAGTCTACATTAAATGCACACAATATATTTAACGTATTTAATTGGATACGGAATGATACCGTCTTGTTAAAAATAGCTTCGAAAATGACACCATTATTATTTTGTAATTTGGAAGAAGTCTTATATTGATATTGATATTATTAAGTGAAGCCTACCACAATCAATCAGTGAAAACCGCAACCAAATCGCTTCAGCCGATTCTGAAATTAGCGTGCACAAACGCACAGACAAACAGATAAACAGACAAAAATTCCAATGAACGTTGTTTTGGCTTCTATTACGTTAATAAAGTCCCCCAATAGTGGTTTTTCTCATTTCCATGCTATGTACAAACACCGATCGGTTACAATTTTATTATATGTATAGATAGATAGATAATTATGTATTGTAATTGTTAATGGTTGAAAATATACATATATTTTATTTCATAAACATAATAGTATACATCGTGTCTTCTTAAATAGGTACTAAACCTTCCAATCTCTATGTTGTATTGTTTCATAAATATGGTGGTGTACATTATAGACTTTTTACTTACTATGTTAAATTCTAACCACTCATTTTCACCAAGGAACAAGTCATTAACTTGTTTTATACAAAAATTGTGTGATCAATGTCCATAAAAATTTAGAAGTAATAATTATATTCTGTCCGTTTCTTAGTTCGTAACATATTTATGCCATGCGTTGGCAGCACGGCCAACAATCGTCCGACTGAATTACCTGAACCTTTCACTTCACTTTTTAATACACCTTTTTTTTTAAACTTCATCACTAATAGAATTGTCCGAATTTTTATTTACAGCACTTTTGAAGTCATCATCCTTTATTTCTAGACTTATGGCCATCGCCTTCCCTTTCTGCCTGTGTAAGCACTTTCTGGACATGGATAGTGAGTCCAGGGCACATAACCTCCATAGTGGCGTCGTCTGTGCCATAATTCTAACACTCCGTTGTGTTATAGATATTTATGCGGCCCTCACCACGCGCTAAAGACTGCCTGAGAAATAACAAAATACTGTAATTAACCGAATTAAAAAAAACTACTGACTGGGTCTCGTTCGAACCAATTTTTAGTGGAAGTTTGCATGGCAATTTACATCATATATTTTTTTTAGATTTATCATTCTCTCATTTTAGAAGTTAGAGGGGGGGGGGGGGGGGGGGACACATTTTTCCACTTTGGAAGTGTCTGTCGCGCAAACTATTCAGTTTAGAAAAAATATATGTTAGAAACCTCAATAATTTTTTGAGTTTCAGTTCTAAGTATTGGGACCCCCAAAATTTAATGCTTTTTTTTATTTTTGTGTGAAATTCTTAATGCGGCACATTCTCTTACCAAGTTTCAACAGCATAGGCCTTATAGTTTCGGAGAAAAGTGGCTGTGACATACGGACGGACAGACAGACGGACGGACGGACAGACAAGACGAATCTATAAGGGTTCCGTTTTTTTGCCATTTGGCTACGGAACCCTAAAAACCTAACAACCCCCACTCCGAGCTCGCACGAATCGAGACGAGCTGCTCCGAAATCGTTCCGATTTCTCCTAAAGTGTCTAGATGACGGCAGGTAGGCTAGGTATCAAATTGATTTCTGTGTGTCGTTTTTATCATGATGAAATAATAAGGAAATGTAAAGGAAAGACAAAAGGCATACCTTAAATATCTGTCATTGATCCTATGTTTCTGTCTTGTTATTAATAGACCTAATATTACAAGGATCCAAGTGATGGCAAATTGGAATATTACCATGTTGTATAATGTTTTTTTACAAAACTCCGGCATAGTTTTCGCCAACAATAATATACACGAATATTTTTTAATTACCAGAGAAAATTTGGCAAAGTGATAGGTATTCGATACTGAACCCATCCATGCTATAAAAAAAGAATAAAGTATGTATGTCAATTTTATCCCTAAAACCACCTAATATTTGTTCACGACGTACAAAATTTTACTCAATAGAATATGAAGTAGGAGATAATACTAATTCACGAACAAAATCACTCAAAGAAGTCATTGATAAAATACGCGCTCTCTTTCTCTACTTTAATCCCCTACCCCCCACGTACCCCGCACTACACGTGCCGCGAAACGAGCGACCCGGCGGCGGCATCTCTTTGATGCAAATGACCTTCAGTTTTAATAAAATTCAAATCATAAAAGCAATGCAGTTCCGGTTATGACGTCTTGATGCGCGCACGTTTCCTTAAACAATCGATAAATTATCGAGATGGCGTACCAAATTATCAATCGCGAATGTGCATTAATAATTATTTTACGTACCTACTTACTTTACACCCGGTGAAAATGTGAGTGCCGTTTTACGGATGTGCGGTAAGATACTACCTCAATACGCAATTTGAAGGCAGGTGAATTGGACGGAGGACCCCGGATCTGAGGCCAATTTACATGTGTAGTGAAGTGAAATGTGTATGTCAGTGAACCTATCAACCTACTCGTAATACCCCTTCAGACGGTCCTCAGTCCTCAGTTTGAAATTGAACTTATTAAATCGGGCTCGTTTATGCATCTACTTGTAGTGGTAAGTCTTGCACGTTTCGTAATACATCAATCAATCAATAATTTTGATTTTGATTAGTGTTTGACCTTGAAAATCGCTCGCGTCTGTCGTAGGTACGTAGGTACATTGTCGGTCGTTCTCGGAACTCATCGGCTTTTTTACGACGAAAGTTCATTGATATGACAGGTACCTATTTACTATTCACACATAGTACGTAAAAAATGAAGTGAAGTGTCTTTGCGTGTATGCACGTATTTTGAGATTTTAAAAACGTCAATAACTTTGTTTTTTTGTATGGTTGGCTATTTGTATTATTCCATATATGTTGAATTATATACGTTCCCTATCAGCCCCTGCAGTTTCTCTGGTAATTAAAAAATAAGGGTGTATTATGCACCATGTGGTTCCCGAGCATGAACCTGTAAAAATATAGTTAAGTAAGTAAATGTGAAATATGTGTTACTCTTGTTAACATACAGAAGGCCAATGAGGATGAAGATTTGTATTTTTATATTCAACTAAACTCAAAACTACTAAACCGATTTCCAAAAATCTTTTAACATCAGAAAGCGGCATTATCATTGATTAACATAGACTTTATTATATTTTCAAAAAAATTAGGGATCCTTACTAGAGGGTACGTATTTGAATACCTAAAATTATAATACCTAAAGTTAAATAACCTAAGTTCAAAATACCTAAAATCTAAATACCTAATGGTGGGTTGACCTAAATTTAAAATACCGAAAGTTTAAAATGGCTAAGTATTTGAATACCTAAAATTATAATACCCAAAGTTAAATAACCTAAGTTCAAAATACCTAAAATCTAAATACCTAATGGTTGTTTGACTTACTTTTAAAATACCCAAAGCTTTAAATGACAAATTGATATTATAGTGAGTACGTATTACAATGCCTAATTTGAAATTATCGAATTTCATAAGCCCTACGAACGGAAGGCCGAATATTAAAATCCCGAATGTTTATATGATCGAAAGTTCTAAATACCGAAAATTAAAATACCGACAATTTAAGAAACGGCTTAAAGAAAAAGGGACACTGCTCACCCCGACTCGGATAGCCTTCGTGGTTATTTTTTTTTTATAACCACTCATACAAGGATTGTCTGCTCCAATCCTGAAGTTCCAAATCCTTGTATGTGTGGTTATAAAAAAAATAACCACGAAGGCTAATGCGGGAGCTCCGCTCCGCTCCGCTCCCGCCTTAGCCTTCTAACCTAACCTATCCGAGTCGGGGTGGACGTTGTCCCTTTTTTTAAAGCGCTGGATGCGGGCTGCTTTAGATCGGTCATGGTGCATAATTTTTAGGTATTTTGACCATTTGGTATTAAATGTTGGTATATCAACCTTTGTTGTTTTAACTTTAGGCATTTTAAACATTAGGTAATTAGTCCAATAGGTATTTCAAATTTAGGTATTAAGTACTTAGGTATTAGTGGTTTAGGTATTTTAAACCATTAGGTATTTAGATTTTAGGTATTTTGAACTTAGGTTATTTAACTTTAGGTATCATAATTTTAAGTATTCAAATACGTACCCTTACTAGAACTTCAATAATGTAATCCAAGGTGTAAAAAAATTACCTAAAACATTTCTTACATCGCGTGCGCTGCGAAAACTATTGACGATAGAACAAAATAATATACTGCAGAAATGTATAACTTAAAAAGGCCTACATAAAAATCCACGATGGCATATTATGTCTATCACCTAAGGAAAACCCACAGCAACCATTTTTATCTTTTACAAATTACAAAAAAATTATGTGTAATTTTTCGAAGCTATTTTTAACAATACAGTATTTATTATTCCTTATCCAAGTAAGTACGTTAGTTACAATGTGCATTTAATGTAAATCAAAATTGCCATTCAAACTACATTATTACAATAAAGAGCTTCAGACTTAGAGTATACATTGCTATAGAGCGCGCCTTACAAGTATGAACTGCTATCACGGGTATGAACAGTACCGAGGCTCCTGGCTCAACCTCAATCAGTAGCAAAACAATACCCATCAAAATGACTTCGTAAATAATATTTAAATCGATATGTTGAATGAAAAAGTTATACAACATCGTATATTTGTAGTAATATTGACGCAAAAATACCTCAAAATGACGCCATTTTTTTGTATTTTGGCTTTAATTTTATCCATGCATATCAAATCGAACAAAAACCTTCATAACAACAAACTACATTAATAAGTGCATCTATTGATATTTTCGGTAATGCATGAAACGTCTCTATAGGTGCGCTATACCATCGCAAAGTATCTGCTAACACTCGGCGCCAAAGACCTGAGTGATAGGCGCGCTCTATATTTGTAATGTATACTCTAAGGCTTCAGAGTTATTGCAATTTCAAAATTTCGTGACGAAATAAATTCATGCAGAAATGCCCATCAAAGTCAGACCATGGAATCTATACCTTAGTATTACATAATTCTTATCTAAATAAATTATTTTGTATTCAAGATTGTTTCAATACCTGTTATTTACTTTTTAAATTATTGAAATCGGACGTTCTATTCAAAACATATTACGAAAAAATGACAATAAATCTGGTAGATTCCCATACATTATTTGAAAACTATTTATATGGGTATGAGTTATAGGGGTGCAACGGGTATTCGAAGTATGTCACAAGCGAAGACGAGAGGGGTCAGCTAAACAGAAGATGCAACGGGAAAGGGATCCGAATGTGTCGTCAGGAACCTCCATGCAACGGAGGCGGCGCTGCTGCCTACGGCAAATACCGGCCGCAAAGGGAGCGGCCCTGTAGAGAGCTGCTCGGAGGCTTCCCAATGTCCCTTTCTGGGGTTCGATAGTGTTCCCACTCCTGAGGCCATATTAAAACCGTAGATGGGTCAGGGTCAGCCGAGGAGCGTGGAACTACTAATAGTGCCATTGGGTAGAGTCACGGGGCAGTCACGGGAATAAGTATGCCCTAGGTAATCTTACACACCCAGCATCTAAAGACCCGAGACGGCATGTGGTTTTAGTCGGCCCAACAGCTAGTAACTATATATACATATAGCTGTTGTAGGTAGGCTAGCTCTGGTTACTTCTGCTTCTACTTGTAGGAAGCCTACGAGCAGCCCTCTACAGGGCCAATTTTGAAACTGTGATAACTCTGAAGTTCTCCATTGTAATAAAATAGTTTGAATAGCAATTTTAGTCTACATTAAATGCACACAATATATTTAACGTATTTAATTGGATACGGAATGATACCGTCTTGTTAAAAATAGCTTCGAAAATGACACCATTATTATTTTGTAATTTGGAAGAAGTCTTATATTGATATTGATATTATTAAGTGAAGCCTACCACAATCAATCAGTGAAAACCGCAACCAAATCGCTTCAGCCGATTCTGAAATTAGCGTGCACAAACGCACAGACAAACAGATAAACAGACAAAAATTCCAATGAACGTTGTTTTGGCTTCTATTACGTTAATAAAGTCCCCCAATAGTGGTTTTTCTCATTTCCATGCTATGTACAAACACCGATCGGTTACAATTTTATTATATGTATGTAGGCTAGGGGTCCAAGGAAACAACCGGGTATGTATTTCAAGGCTAATTATTCACTTTTCAACACAACTTAACAATAATTTCACACCGCACGTCTTATGACCGACCTCTGTCGCCATCTTTTCTAATTGTTCTCCCAAAGAGAGTGAATGACCATATATTCCTTCCGCATTCATACATCTCGCTCACTTCCTGTTCCCCTTGTGTTACCATCCTACATTCGGTCATCCTGCTTCTATGTCTGCCCTCAGACATAACAGGACAAGTCATACAACTTTAAATATCACAATGACTACTAAATGTAAACCTTATAAAACAATTCTGTTAAACCTCTAAGCATGAACAATCATTAAAAATCTAAATAGAGAAACGCATCTCATATAGCAACAATTCAGTTTCAGTTAGTACACGATTTTATCATCTATAGTTACACACTAAATAGTAACACAGTTATAATTGTTAGAACAGCAAAACATTTTTTGAAAGAAAATCTTAACATTGTAGCACAGGTTAAAATAAACAATGCTACAGAAATGGTAAAAGGTGTTTCAATCATACCCCTTTCATTCATCCCTTAAGACGTGAGTTACTTACCTAAACTTCTTCATTATTAGGGACTGGCCATCGCTTCATCAAATCGGCTGAAGTTGAAGTTTTGTTAGGCCCCTCAGAGGCACTATCCTTTTTTATAACGTCATAGCGATCATTACGCTTCACTTTCACCACCTGATAAGGACCTAGGAACTTAGGCTTCAATTTAAGTCCCGGACCAAACTGAGTCCGTTTTATGGCCACTAGATCTCCTTCCTGGTACTTACTGCTTGGCTTTCTTTTCCCATCATATGTTCTTCTATTTTCCTCTTGAACTTTGAAGATTTGTTCCTTAGCTTTGAGTCTCATTTCTTCTCTATTATCCTCATACTGGTTTACTTCTTCTTTTTGTATTAACTCCACTATCTTTAAGTCTTCTTTGACCCTCATATCAGTGCCAATCATAAGATGAAATGGAGTGGTGTCTATGCTTCTTTGATATGTGCTATTTAAAGCCCTTTGCACCTGGCTAACCTGACGGTACCACATTGATGGATTTTCAATACAGAGCTTGGTTAACACAGCCAAAATCGTCCGGTGCAAACGTTCCACTTGTCCATTTCCTCGCGGCACCCCTGTGGTAATGGTTATATGCTGGATCTTCTCCTCTTCACAGTATTCCTTGAACTCTCCACTGGTAAATGCTGTTCCTCTGTCACTGATGATCCGCACTGGATTACCAAAGTGCTGCTGATGTACCCTTAATTTTTCAATCGTCTCTCTACTTGTAGTACTCTTAGTTGGAAAAATCCAGGTGAATTTGGTAAACGCATCAACAATGGTCAATATGTGGTTATATAACTTCTTTGTCTCCGTTAACGGTCCTACATGATCAATGTGAATGGTGTGTAAAGGTGTACCTTCCTTCTCCAATGGATTCAAAAATCCCTCCTGCCTTCCGGCTTTTCTAGTTGCTAAAAGACAAGGTATACAAGTTGTTATAAAGTCTTGTAACTTCTTATCAAGATTGTCCATATAGTAATCTTTAGTAAGGGCTTCTTTCATTTTCTTGACAGCAAAGTGACCTTTACTATGTACTTGTTTAATCACCTCTTTCTCCAAGGTCTTTGGAACGACCAGTAGCTTCTGCTCCCCCTTGTAGAGAAGTCCGTTGTCTAACCAGTAATCTGAATATGAACCTTGATGTAAAACCTCACACACAGCTTTCAGACCATCATCCTGCTGTTGAGCTACTCTTATTTGATCTTGCAAACTATTAGCAACAATGGTCATGCAGGGGTTTCGACTCAAAGCATCAGCATGCTGCATCTTAGCGCCTGCACGGTGTTCTACCTCATAATCAAATTCATCTAAAAACAAAACCCAACGAGCTACCTTTGGTGACAAATCCTTTTTCTTTAAAGTTAATTCAAATGCTTGACAGTCCGTGACTATTTTGAATTTAATTCCATACAAATATACTCTGTACTTTTTAACACCTTCAATAATAGCGAGGGCTTCTAACTCATAGCTGGAATACCGTGATTCAGCCTCACTAGTTCTCTTACTCATGTAACATACAGGATGCCATCCATCTGCATGCAGTTGCATCAGTATAGCTGAGTAAGCAATAGAAGATGCATCTGTATGCAATTCTGTAAGTAACTTACAATCATAAATCTTTAGTACAGGAGAATCCCCCAATTTTCTCTTTAACACATTGAAAGCAGAACATTCTTGTTCCTCAAACTTAAAGGAAATATCTTTCTTTAGTAGATCAGACAGTGGCTTTGCTATAACGGCATACTCCTTTATGTACTTTCTGAAATAAGATGTCAGTCCAAGAAAACTGCGAACTTGCCTTACTGTTGTAGGCTTCGGGTATCTCAAAACTGCATCTGTCTTCTCAGCTGTTGGTCTCACCTCTCCGTCCTTTATAAGATGACCCAAGAACTCAATCTCTCTGGAGATCAACTTGGCCTTCTTCCAGTTAATCTGCAGACCATACTGCTCTGCGATAGACAGCACATTTTTAAGCCGTTGCACTGCCTGGTCTTCATTTTCTGCTGGGATTAACAGATCATCAATGAAAATGATAACTTCTCCTTTGGCAAGCAGTTCTCTAAAAATTATAGATATAAACCTCATGAAATACTTCGGACAAATGGATAGACCGAAGGGGGCACGCAGGAACTCGTACTGCGAACCATGTGTAACAAAAGCAGTATACTTTATGCTTTCCTCACTTACCATCAAGTGGAAGAATCCATTCTTTAAATCTAACACGCTAAAGACACGGGCATCTTTGAGTTTGTCTATTAAATCCTCTATAATAGGCAAGGGATACTCATCCTTGACAATCTTTTGGTTAATGGGTCTATAGTCCACACAGACCCTAGTACTACCATCTTTTTTCTTCACAAGGACCAATGGGGAAGAATATTCTGAATTACTTACGCGTATCACGCCATCCCTCAACCACTCCGATACTTGCTTATTTACTAGTTGCTGTTCAGCTTGCGATATTCGTCTTGGGCGCTGAGCGATGGGTATGTCGTCTTTCAATACGATGCGCAACTTTAGTGGAGCCTCCTTGGTCTGCACTGGTCGATAACTTTCTACCATCCGAATTACTTCCTTCTTTAAAACAGGATTCGCCATATGACCTACAACAGAACCAAATGAGCACACTTCACTCGCATAACATCCCAAACGTTCCCAATCCTTGTTCACAAACCTTACATTACCACCTTTTAACACAACTGTAACATCATTTAGAAATTCCTGGCCCAATATAACATCGTATGGGACATATTTACTACATAAAACATGGAAAAGTACTTCGTTATAGCATTGTTTATCCACGCACATCGTTAGTCTACACATTCCTAATGAACGCACAGTTGATCGTCCGATTCCAGACAATTGGAGGTCGTCTTTGTCACAACGCGGCTTTCCGAGAGTTCTATACACGTCTTCGGAGATAATATTCACGTCACTGCCCGAATCAACGAGTCCTTTCACACGAAAACTGTTTAGTTCTATCATCACAACCGGCTTTTTCTCGTCTTGAAGTGTTTTATCATTTTCGTAAACAAACGCCGCCATCTTTGACGTTTCGTCGTTCGTCGCCAACGTCATTCGACTCTCGCGCTGATGTTGGCACTCGGCTATGTTCGGGTCACTCCCGTCGTTCACTCGATCGCCGTCGTTCGTTCGGTCGTCGCACTCGATTTCAATATGGCCGTTATCGAAACTTGCAAACATTGCAGTTTTAGATGTAACTGTTCGATGCTTACTTGCGCCACCCGCTGATTTCTGTTGATGTGTATGGCCTGCTTCTTTCTTTCCAGCATCCTTGCCTGCCTCAGCGGCTACGTTAGTGCACGCCGAGCCAACGTGGCCAAACTCATTACACTTGAAACACTTGCGACCTTTACTTTTGTGTGGGCAATCCGCCGATGTATGCCCTAGCTCGCCGCATCCATAACAGCGAACGCCTGTACGACCTTTTTCTTGAGATACACGTGGCTTACTGGCTGGGCTTCTTTGAGTTGTCTTCATCTTGGCGGCTATAGTTTCGTAAATCTTGAGCTTCTCTTTTAGGTCATGATAGTTCGTAACGCCGTACAACATCATCTTGTTCGTCTCGACGTCGATAATTCCGTCTACAATATATTTGATAGCCACGTAGTCCGCCATCTTGCCACGCTTACCAAGTTCTTTCATCACCAACATGTAGTCTAGGCATGTTTCATCCGCTTTCTTCTTTCTGGCGCTCATGAGTTCGTGTATGACCTTCACGTCAATGGTATCAGGAAATTCTTTCTGTATGCTTGCTTTCAACTCGTCCCAGCTTTTAAATGGCCGCTCCGCTCGCAACCATAATTCGGCCGTGCCGGTGAGCGATCTTCGTGCAACCAGCAGCTGCTGCAGAGGTGTCCAACCGAATATGCTAGCGTGATCTTCTACATCATCGATCCACCGTGATACGGGATAAGTTTTATCACGCCCGCTGAAACTTGGAACAAGCTCCGCCGTCATTTGCAGCATGTTCGCGCTGTGGGATGTCTCCTTCTCATACCCAGTACACTCCGTCGTCCCCGAAGCCTCTTTTCCTTTCCTAGGCATGCTGTCGTTGTCGTATTTTCAAGTCGTAACGTCTTTTTCAACTTCAACACGCCGCGGTAAGTAAGCGTCGTTAGCGTGGGAACACGAGGTAATTGTTTTGTCGCGATCCCGGACGAGCCCCCAAAATTTGTAGGCTAGGGGTCCAAGGAAACAACCGGGTATGTATTTCAAGGCTAATTATTCACTTTTCAACACAACTTAACAATAATTTCACACCGCACGTCTTATGACCGACCTCTGTCGCCATCTTTTCTAATTGTTCTCCCAAAGAGAGTGAATGACCATATATTCCTTCCGCATTCATACATCTCGCTCACTTCCTGTTCCCCTTGTGTTACCATCCTACATGTATAGATAGATAGATAATTATGTATTGTAATTGTTAATGGTTGAAAATATACATATATTTTATTTCATAAACATAATAGTATACATCGTGTCTTCTTAAATAGGTACTAAACCTTCCAATCTCTATGTTGTATTGTTTCATAAATATGGTGGTGTACATTATAGACTTTTTACTTACTATGTTAAATTCTAACCACTCATTTTCACCAAGGAACAAGTCATTAACTTGTTTTATACAAAAATTGTGTGATCAATGTCCATAAAAATTTAGAAGTAATAATTATATTCTGTCCGTTTCTTAGTTCGTAACATATTTTTGCCATGCGTTGGCAGCACGGCCAACAATCGTCCGACTGAATTACCTGAACCTTTCACTTCACTTTTTAATACACCTTTTTTTTTAAACTTCATCACTAATAGAATTGTCCGAATTTTTATTTACAGCACTTTTGAAGTCATCATCCTTTATTTCTAGACTTATGGCCATCGCCTTCCCTTTCTGCCTGTGTAAGCACTTTCTGGACATGGATAGTGAGTCCAGGGCACATAACCTCCATAGTGGCGTCGTCTGTGCCATAATTCTAACACTCCGTTGTGTTATAGATATTTATGCGGCCCTCACCACGCGCTAAAGACTGCCTGAGAAATAACAAAATACTGTAATTAACCGAATTAAAAAAAACTACTGACTGGGTCTCGTTCGAACCAATTTTTAGTGGAAGTTTGCATGGCAATTTACATCATATATTTTTTTTAGATTTATCATTCTCTCATTTTAGAAGTTAGAGGGGGGGGGGGGGGGGACACATTTTTCCACTTTGGAAGTGTCTGTCGCGCAAACTATTCAGTTTAGAAAAAATATATGTTAGAAACCTCAATAATTTTGAGTTTCAGTTCTAAGTATGGGGACCCCCAAAATTTAATGCTTTTTTTTATTTTTGTGTGAAATTCTTAATGCGGCACATTCTCTTACCAAGTTTCAACAGCATAGGCCTTATAGTTTCGGAGAAAAGTGGCTGTGACATACGGACGGACAGACAGACGGACGGACGGACAGACAAGACGAATCTATAAGGGTTCCGTTTTTTTGCCATTTGGCTACGGAACCCTAAAAACCTAACAACCCCCACTCCGAGCTCGCACGAATCGAGACGAGCTGCTCCGAAATCGTTCCGATTTCTCCTAAAGTGTCTAGATGACGGCAGGTAGGCTAGGTATCAAATTGATTTCTGTGTGTCGTTTTTATCATGATGAAATAATAAGGAAATGTAAAGGAAAGACAAAAGGCATACCTTAAATATCTGTCATTGATCCTATGTTTCTGTCTTGTTATTAATAGACCTAATATTACAAGGATCCAAGTGATGGCAAATTGGAATATTACCATGTTGTATAATGTTTTTTTACAAAACTCCGGCATAGTTTTCGCCAACAATAATATATTATGCACCATGTGGTTCCCGAGCATGAACCTGTAAAAATATAGTTAAGTAAGTAAATGTGAAATATGTGTTACTCTTGTTAACATACAGAAGGCCAATGAGGATGAAGATTTGTATTTTTATATTCAACTAAACTCAAAACTACTAAACCGATTTCCAAAAATCTTTTAACATCAGAAAGCGGCATTATCATTGATTAACATAGACTTTATTATATTTTCAAAAAAATTAGGGATCCTTACTAGAGGGTACGTATTTGAATACCTAAAATTATAATACCTAAAGTTAAATAACCTAAGTTCAAAATACCTAAAATCTAAATACCTAATGGTGGGTTGACCTAAATTTAAAATACCGAAAGTTTAAAATGGCTAAGTATTTGAATACCTAAAATTATAATACCCAAAGTTAAATAACCTAAGTTCAAAATACCTAAAATCTAAATACCTAATGGTTGTTTGACTTACTTTTAAAATACCCAAAGCTTTAAATGACAAATTGATATTATAGTGAGTACGTATTACAATGCCTTATTTGAAATTATCGAATTTCATAAGCCCTACGAACGGAAGGCCGAATATTAAAATCCCGAATGTTTATATGATCGAAAGTTCTAAATACCGAAAATTAAAATACCGACAATTTAAGAAACGGCTTAAAGAAAAAGGGACACTGCTCACCCCGACTCGGATAGCCTTCGTGGTTATTTTTTTTTTATAACCACTCATACAAGGATTGTCTGCTCCAATCCTGAAGTTCCAAATCCTTGTATGTGTGGTTATAAAAAAAATAACCACGAAGGCTAATGCGGGAGCTCCGCTCCGCTCCGCTCCCGCCTTAGCCTTCTAACCTAACCTATCCGAGTCGGGGTGGACGTTGTCCCTTTTTTTAAAGCGCTGGATGCGGGCTGCTTTAGATCGGTCATGGTGCATAATTTTTAGGTATTTTGACCATTTGGTATTAAATGTTGGTATATCAACCTTTGTTGTTTTAACTTTAGGCATTTTAAACATTAGGTAATTAGTCCAATAGGTATTTCAAATTTAGGTATTAAGTACTTAGGTATTAGTGGTTTAGGTATTTTAAACCATTAGGTATTTAGATTTTAGGTATTTTGAACTTAGGTTATTTAACTTTAGGTATCATAATTTTAGGTATTCAAATACGTACCCTTACTAGAACTTCAATAATGTAATCCAAGGTGTAAAAAAATTACCTAAAACATTTCTTACATCGCGTGCGCTGCGAAAACTATTGATGATAGAACAAAATAATATACTGCAGAAATGTATAACTTAAAAAGGCCTACATAAAAATCCACGATGGCATATTATGTCTATCACCTAAGGAAAACCCACAGCAACCATTTTTATCTTTTACAAATTACAAAAAAATTATGTGTAATTTTTCGAAGCTATTTTTAACAATACAGTATTATTCCTTATCCAAGTAAGTACGTTAGTTACAATGTGCATTTAATGTAAATCAAAATTGCCATTCAAACTACATTATTACAATAAAGAGCTTCAGACTTAGAGTATACATTGCTATAGAGCGCGCCTTACAAGTATGAACTGCTATCACGGGTATGAACAGTACCGAGGCTCCTGGCTCAACCTCAATCAGTAGCAAAACAATACCCATCAAAATGACTTCGTAAATAATATTTAAATCGATATGTTGAATGAAAAAGTTATACAACATCGTATATTTGTAGTAATATTGACGCAAAAATACCTCAAAATGACGCCATTTTTTTGTATTTTGGCTTTAATTTTATCCATGCATATCAAATCGAACAAAAACCTTCATAACAACAAACTACATTAATAAGTGCATCTATTGATATTTTCGGTAATGCATGAAACGTCTCTATAGGTGCGCTATACCATCGCAAAGTATCTGCTAACACTCGGCGCCAAAGACCTGAGTGATAGGCGCGCTCTATATTTGTAATGTATACTCTAAGGCTTCAGAGTTATTGCAATTTCAAAATTTCGTGACGAAATAAATTCATGCAGAAATGCCCATCAAAGTCAGACCATGGAATCTATACCTTAGTATTACATAATTCTTATCTAAATAAATTATTTTGTATTCAAGATTGTTTCAATACCTGTTATTTACTTTTTAAATTATTGAAATCGGACGTTCTATTCAAAACATATTACGAAAAAATGACAATAAATCTGGTAGATTCCCATACATTATTTGAAAACTATTTATATGGGTATGAGTTATAGGGGTGCAACGGGTATTCGAAGTATGTCACAAGCGAAGACGAGAGGGGTCAGCTAAACAGAAGATGCAACGGGAAAGGGATCCGAATGTGTCGTCAGGAACCTCCATGCAACGGAGGCGGCGCTGCTGCCTACGGCAAATACCGGCCGCAAAGGGAGCGGCCCTGTAGAGAGCTGCTCGGAGGCTTCCCAATGTCCCTTTCTGGGGTTCGATAGTGTTCCCACTCCTGAGGCCATATTAAAACCGTAGATGGGTCAGGGTCAGCCGAGGAGCGTGGAACTACTAATAGTGCCATTGGGTAGAGTCACGGGGCAGTCACGGGAATAAGTATGCCCTAGGTAATCTTACACACCCAGCATCTAAAGACCCGAGACGGCATGTGGTTTTAGTCGGCCCAACAGCTAGTAACTATATATACATATAGCTGTTGTAGGTAGGCTAGCTCTGGTTACTTCTGCTTCTACTTGTAGGAAGCCTACGAGCAGCCCTCTACAGGGCCAATTTTGAAACTGTGATAACTCTGAAGTTCTCCATTGTAATAAAATAGTTTGAATAGCAATTTTAGTCTACATTAAATGCACACAATATATTTAACGTATTTAATTGGATACGGAATGATACCGTCTTGTTAAAAATAGCTTCGAAAATGACACCATTATTATTTTGTAATTTGGAAGAAGTCTTATATTGATATTGATATTATTAAGTGAAGCCTACCACAATCAATCAGTGAAAACCGCAACCAAATCGCTTCAGCCGATTCTGAAATTAGCGTGCACAAACGCACAGACAAACAGATAAACAGACAAAAATTCCAATGAACGTTGTTTTGGCTTCTATTACGTTAATAAAGTCCCCCAATAGTGGTTTTTCTCATTTCCATGCTATGTACAAACACCGATCGGTTACAATTTTATTATATGTATAGATAGATAGATAATTATGTATTGTAATTGTTAATGGTTGAAAATATACATATATTTTATTTCATAAACATAATAGTATACATCGTGTCTTCTTAAATAGGTACTAAACCTTCCAATCTCTATGTTGTATTGTTTCATAAATATGGTGGTGTACATTATAGACTTTTTACTTACTATGTTAAATTCTAATCACTCATTTTCACCAAGGAACAAGTCATTAACTTGTTTTATACAAAAATTGTGTGATCAATGTCCATAAAAATTTAGAAGTAATAATTATATTCTGTCCGTTTCTTAGTTCGTAACATATTTTTGCCATGCGTTGGCAGCACGGCCAACAATCGTCCGACTGAATTACCTGAACCTTTCACTTCACTTTTTAATACACCTTTTTTTTTAAACTTCATCACTAATAGAATTGTCCGAATTTTTATTTACAGCACTTTTGAAGTCATCATCCTTTATTTCTAGACTTATGGCCATCGCCTTCCCTTTCTGCCTGTGTAAGCACTTTCTGGACATGGATAGTGAGTCCAGGGCACATAACCTCCATAGTGGCGTCGTCTGTGCCATAATTCTAACACTCCGTTGTGTTATAGATATTTATGCGGCCCTCACCACGCGCTAAAGACTGCCTGAGAAATAACAAAATACTGTAATTAACCGAATTAAAAAAAACTACTGACTGGGTCTCGTTCGAACCAATTTTTAGTGGAAGTTTGCATGGCAATTTACATCATATATTTTTTTTAGATTTATCATTCTCTCATTTTAGAAGTTAGAGGGGGGGGGGGGGGACACATTTTTCCACTTTGGAAGTGTCTGTCGCGCAAACTATTCAGTTTAGAAAAAATATATGTTAGAAACCTCAATAATTTTGAGTTTCAGTTCTAAGTATGGGGACCCCCAAAATTTAATGCTTTTTTTTATTTTTGTGTGAAATTCTTAATGCGGCACATTCTCTTACCAAGTTTCAACAGCATAGGCCTTATAGTTTCGGAGAAAAGTGGCTGTGACATACGGACGGACAGACAGACGGACGGACGGACAGACAAGACGAATCTATAAGGGTTCCGTTTTTTTGCCATTTGGCTACGGAACCCTAAAAACCTAACAACCCCCACTCCGAGCTCGCACGAATCGAGACGAGCTGCTCCGAAATCGTTCCGATTTCTCCTAAAGTGTCTAGATGACGGCAGGTAGGCTAGGTATCAAATTGATTTCTGTGTGTCGTTTTTATCATGATGAAATAATAAGGAAATGTAAAGGAAAGACAAAAGGCATACCTTAAATATCTGTCATTGATCCTATGTTTCTGTCTTGTTATTAATAGACCTAATATTACAAGGATCCAAGTGATGGCAAATTGGAATATTACCATGTTGTATAATGTTTTTTTACAAAACTCCGGCATAGTTTTCGCCAACAATAATATATTATGCACCATGTGGTTCCCGAGCATGAACCTGTAAAAATATAGTTAAGTAAGTAAATGTGAAATATGTGTTACTCTTGTTAACATACAGAAGGCCAATGAGGATGAAGATTTGTATTTTTATATTCAACTAAACTCAAAACTACTAAACCGATTTCCAAAAATCTTTTAACATCAGAAAGCGGCATTATCATTGATTAACATAGACTTTATTATATTTTCAAAAAAATTAGGGATCCTTACTAGAGGGTACGTATTTGAATACCTAAAATTATAATACCTAAAGTTAAATAACCTAAGTTCAAAATACCTAAAATCTAAATACCTAATGGTGGGTTGACCTAAATTTAAAATACCGAAAGTTTAAAATGGCTAAGTATTTGAATACCTAAAATTATAATACCCAAAGTTAAATAACCTAAGTTCAAAATACCTAAAATCTAAATACCTAATGGTTGTTTGACTTACTTTTAAAATACCCAAAGCTTTAAATGACAAATTGATATTATAGTGAGTACGTATTACAATGCCTAATTTGAAATTATCGAATTTCATAAGCCCTACGAACGGAAGGCCGAATATTAAAATCCCGAATGTTTATATGATCGAAAGTTCTAAATACCGAAAATTAAAATACCGACAATTTAAGAAATAATATGTGGTACGGCTTAAAGAAAAAGGGACACTGCTCACCCCGACTCGGATAGCCTTCGTGGTTATTTTTTTTTATAACCACTCATACAAGGATTGTCTGCTCCAATCCTGAAGTTCCAAATCCTTGTATGTGTGGTTATAAAAAAAATAACCACGAAGGCTAATGCGGGAGCTCCGCTCCGCTCCGCTCCCGCCTTAGCCTTCTAACCTAACCTATCCGAGTCGGGGTGGACGTTGTCCCTTTTTTTAAAGCGCTGGATGCGGGCTGCTTTAGATCGGTCATGGTGCATAATTTTTAGGTATTTTGACCATTTGGTATTAAATGTTGGTATATCAACCTTTGTTGTTTTAACTTTAGGCATTTTAAACATTAGGTAATTAGTCCAATAGGTATTTCAAATTTAGGTATTAAGTACTTAGGTATTAGTGGTTTAGGTATTTTAAACCATTAGGTATTTAGATTTTAGGTATTTTGAACTTAGGTTATTTAACTTTAGGTATCATAATTTTAGGTATTCAAATACGTACCCTTACTAGAACTTCAATAATGTAATCCAAGGTGTAAAAAAATTACCTAAAACATTTCTTACATCGCGTGCGCTGCGAAAACTATTGATGATAGAACAAAATAATATACTGCAGAAATGTATAACTTAAAAAGGCCTACATAAAAATCCACGATGGCATATTATGTCTATCACCTAAGGAAAACCCACAGCAACCATTTTTATCTTTTACAAATTACAAAAAAATTATGTGTAATTTTTCGAAGCTATTTTTAACAATACAGTATTATTCCTTATCCAAGTAAGTACGTTAGTTACAATGTGCATTTAATGTAAATCAAAATTGCCATTCAAACTACATTATTACAATAAAGAGCTTCAGACTTAGAGTATACATTGCTATAGAGCGCGCCTTACAAGTATGAACTGCTATCACGGGTATGAACAGTACCGAGGCTCCTGGCTCAACCTCAATCAGTAGCAAAACAATACCCATCAAAATGACTTCGTAAATAATATTTAAATCGATATGTTGAATGAAAAAGTTATACAACATCGTATATTTGTAGTAATATTGACGCAAAAATACCTCAAAATGACGCCATTTTTTTGTATTTTGGCTTTAATTTTATCCATGCATATCAAATCGAACAAAAACCTTCATAACAACAAACTACATTAATAAGTGCATCTATTGATATTTTCGGTAATGCATGAAACGTCTCTATAGGTGCGCTATACCATCGCAAAGTATCTGCTAACACTCGGCGCCAAAGACCTGAGTGATAGGCGCGCTCTATATTTGTAATGTATACTCTAAGGCTTCAGAGTTATTGCAATTTCAAAATTTCGTGACGAAATAAATTCATGCAGAAATGCCCATCAAAGTCAGACCATGGAATCTATACCTTAGTATTACATAATTCTTATCTAAATAAATTATTTTGTATTCAAGATTGTTTCAATACCTGTTATTTACTTTTTAAATTATTGAAATCGGACGTTCTATTCAAAACATATTACGAAAAAATGACAATAAATCTGGTAGATTCCCATACATTATTTGAAAACTATTTATATGGGTATGAGTTATAGGGGTGCAACGGGTATTCGAAGTATGTCACAAGCGAAGACGAGAGGGGTCAGCTAAACAGAAGATGCAACGGGAAAGGGATCCGAATGTGTCGTCAGGAACCTCCATGCAACGGAGGCGGCGCTGCTGCCTACGGCAAATACCGGCCGCAAAGGGAGCGGCCCTGTAGAGAGCTGCTCGGAGGCTTCCCAATGTCCCTTTCTGGGGTTCGATAGTGTTCCCACTCCTGAGGCCATATTAAAACCGTAGATGGGTCAGGGTCAGCCGAGGAGCGTGGAACTACTAATAGTGCCATTGGGTAGAGTCACGGGGCAGTCACGGGAATAAGTATGCCCTAGGTAATCTTACACACCCAGCATCTAAAGACCCGAGACGGCATGTGGTTTTAGTCGGCCCAACAGCTAGTAACTATATATACATATAGCTGTTGTAGGTAGGCTAGCTCTGGTTACTTCTGCTTCTACTTGTAGGAAGCCTACGAGCAGCCCTCTACAGGGCCAATTTTGAAACTGTGATAACTCTGAAGTTCTCCATTGTAATAAAATAGTTTGAATAGCAATTTTAGTCTACATTAAATGCACACAATATATTTAACGTATTTAATTGGATACGGAATGATACCGTCTTGTTAAAAATAGCTTCGAAAATGACACCATTATTATTTTGTAATTTGGAAGAAGTCTTATATTGATATTGATATTATTAAGTGAAGCCTACCACAATCAATCAGTGAAAACCGCAACCAAATCGCTTCAGCCGATTCTGAAATTAGCGTGCACAAACGCACAGACAAACAGATAAACAGACAAAAATTCCAATGAACGTTGTTTTGGCTTCTATTATGTTAATAAAGTCCCCCAATAGTGGTTTTTCTCATTTCCATGCTATGTACAAACACCGATCGGTTACAATTTTATTATATGTATAGATAGATAGATAATTATGTATTGTAATTGTTAATGGTTGAAAATATACATATATATTTTATTTCATAAACATAATAGTATACATCGTGTCTTCTTAAATAGGTACTAAACCTTCCAATCTCTATGTTGTATTGTTTCATAAATATGGTGGTGTACATTATAGACTTTTTACTTACTATGTTAAATTCTAACCACTCATTTTCACCAAGGAACAAGTCATTAACTTGTTTTATACAAAAATTGTGTGATGAATGTCCATAAAAATTTAGAAGTAATAATTATATTCTGTCCGTTTCTTAGTTCGTAACATATTTTTGCCATGCGTTGGCAGCACGGCCAACAATCGTCCGACTGAATTACCTGAACCTTTCACTTCACTTTTTAATACACCTTTTTTTTTAAACTTCATCACTAATAGAATTGTCCGAATTTTTATTTACAGCACTTTTGAAGTCATCATCCTTTATTTCTAGACTTATGGCCATCGCCTTCCCTTTCTGCCTGTGTAAGCACTTTCTGGACATGGATAGTGAGTCCAGGGCACATAACCTCCATAGTGGCGTCGTCTGTGCCATAATTCTAACACTCCGTTGTGTTATAGATATTTATGCGGCCCTCACCACGCGCTAAAGACTGCCTGAGAAATAACAAAATACTGTAATTAACCGAATTAAAAAAAACTACTGACTGGGTCTCGTTCGAACCAATTTTTAGTGGAAGTTTGCATGGCAATTTACATCATATATTTTTTTTAGATTTATCATTCTCTCATTTTAGAAGTTAGAGGGGGGGGGGGGGGGACACATTTTTCCACTTTGGAAGTGTCTGTCGCGCAAACTATTCAGTTTAGAAAAAATATATGTTAGAAACCTCAATAATTTTGAGTTTCAGTTCTAAGTATGGGGACCCCCAAAATTTAATGCTTTTTTTTATTTTTGTGTGAAATTCTTAATGCGGCACATTCTCTTACCAAGTTTCAACAGCATAGGCCTTATAGTTTCGGAGAAAAGTGGCTGTGACATACGGACGGACAGACAGACGGACGGACGGACAGACAAGACGAATCTATAAGGGTTCCGTTTTTTTGCCATTTGGCTACGGAACCCTAAAAACCTAACAACCCCCACTCCGAGCTCGCACGAATCGAGACGAGCTGCTCCGAAATCGTTCCGATTTCTCCTAAAGTGTCTAGATGACGGCAGGTAGGCTAGGTATCAAATTGATTTCTGTGTGTCGTTTTTATCATGATGAAATAATAAGGAAATGTAAAGGAAAGACAAAAGGCATACCTTAAATATCTGTCATTGATCCTATGTTTCTGTCTTGTTATTAATAGACCTAATATTACAAGGATCCAAGTGATGGCAAATTGGAATATTACCATGTTGTATAATGTTTTTTTACAAAACTCCGGCATAGTTTTCGCCAACAATAATATATTATGCACCATGTGGTTCCCGAGCATGAACCTGTAAAAATATAGTTAAGTAAGTAAATGTGAAATATGTGTTACTCTTGTTAACATACAGAAGGCCAATGAGGATGAAGATTTGTATTTTTATATTCAACTAAACTCAAAACTACTAAACCGATTTCCAAAAATCTTTTAACATCAGAAAGCGGCATTATCATTGATTAACATAGACTTTATTATATTTTCAAAAAAATTAGGGATCCTTACTAGAGGGTACGTATTTGAATACCTAAAATTATAATACCTAAAGTTAAATAACCTAAGTTCAAAATACCTAAAATCTAAATACCTAATGGTGGGTTGACCTAAATTTAAAATACCGAAAGTTTAAAATGGCTAAGTATTTGAATACCTAAAATTATAATACCCAAAGTTAAATAACCTAAGTTCAAAATACCTAAAATCTAAATACCTAATGGTTGTTTGACTTACTTTTAAAATACCCAAAGCTTTAAATGACAAATTGATATTATAGTGAGTACGTATTACAATGCCTAATTTGAAATTATCGAATTTCATAAGCCCTACGAACGGAAGGCCGAATATTAAAATCCCGAATGTTTATATGATCGAAAGTTCTAAATACCGAAAATTAAAATACCGACAATTTAAGAAATAATATGTGGTACGGCTTAAAGAAAAAGGGACACTGCTCACCCCGACTCGGATAGCCTTCGTGGTTATTTTTTTTTTATAACCACTCATACAAGGATTGTCTGCTCCAATCCTGAAGTTCCAAATCCTTGTATGTGTGGTTATAAAAAAAATAACCACGAAGGCTAATGCGGGAGCTCCGCTCCGCTCCGCTCCCGCCTTAGCCTTCTAACCTAACCTATCCGAGTCGGGGTGGACGTTGTCCCTTTTTTTAAAGCGCTGGATGCGGGCTGCTTTAGATCGGTCATGGTGCATAATTTTTAGGTATTTTGACCATTTGGTATTAAATGTTGGTATATCAACCTTTGTTGTTTTAACTTTAGGCATTTTAAACATTAGGTAATTAGTCCAATAGGTATTTCAAATTTAGGTATTAAGTACTTAGGTATTAGTGGTTTAGGTATTTTAAACCATTAGGTATTTAGATTTTAGGTATTTTGAACTTAGGTTATTTAACTTTAGGTATCATAATTTTAAGTATTCAAATACGTACCCTTACTAGAACTTCAATAATGTAATCCAAGGTGTAAAAAAATTACCTAAAACATTTCTTACATCGCGTGCGCTGCGAAAACTATTGACGATAGAACAAAATAATATACTGCAGAAATGTATAACTTAAAAAGGCCTACATAAAAATCCACGATGGCATATTATGTCTATCACCTAAGGAAAACCCACAGCAACCATTTTTATCTTTTACAAATTACAAAAAAATTATGTGTAATTTTTCGAAGCTATTTTTAACAATACAGTATTTATTATTCCTTATCCAAGTAAGTACGTTAGTTACAATGTGCATTTAATGTAAATCAAAATTGCCATTCAAACTACATTATTACAATAAAGAGCTTCAGACTTAGAGTATACATTGCTATAGAGCGCGCCTTACAAGTATGAACTGCTATCACGGGTATGAACAGTACCGAGGCTCCTGGCTCAACCTCAATCAGTAGCAAAACAATACCCATCAAAATGACTTCGTAAATAATATTTAAATCGATATGTTGAATGAAAAAGTTATACAACATCGTATATTTGTAGTAATATTGACGCAAAAATACCTCAAAATGACGCCATTTTTTTGTATTTTGGCTTTAGTTTTATCCATGCATATCAAATCGAACAAAAACCTTCATAACAACAAACTAGGCTTCAGAGTTATTGCAATTTCAAAATTTCGTGACGAAATAAATTCATGCAGAAATGCCCATCAAAGTCAGACCATGGAATCTATACCTTAGTATTACATAATTCTTATCTAAATAAATTATTTTGTATTCAAGATTGTTTCAATACCTGTTATTTACTTTTTAAATTATTGAAATCGGACGTTCTATTCAAAACATATTACGAAAAAATGACAATAAATCTGGTAGATTCCCATACATTATTTGAAAACTATTTATATGGGTATGAGTTATAGGGGTGCAACGGGTATTCGAAGTATGTCACAAGCGAAGACGAGAGGGGTCAGCTAAACAGAAGATGCAACGGGAAAGGGATCCGAATGTGTCGTCAGGAACCTCCATGCAACGGAGGCGGCGCTGCTGCCTACGGCAAATACCGGCCGCAAAGGGAGCGGCCCTGTAGAGAGCTGCTCGGAGGCTTCCCAATGTCCCTTTCTGGGGTTCGATAGTGTTCCCACTCCTGAGGCCATATTAAAACCGTAGATGGGTCAGGGTCAGCCGAGGAGCGTGGAACTACTAATAGTGCCATTGGGTAGAGTCACGGGGCAGTCACGGGAATAAGTATGCCCTAGGTAATCTTACACACCCAGCATCTAAAGACCCGAGACGGCATGTGGTTTTAGTCGGCCCAACAGCTAGTAACTATATATACATATAGCTGTTGTAGGTAGGCTAGCTCTGGTTACTTCTGCTTCTACTTGTAGGAAGCCTACGAGCAGCCCTCTACAGGGCCAATTTTGAAACTGTGATAACTCTGAAGTTCTCCATTGTAATAAAATAGTTTGAATAGCAATTTTAGTCTACATTAAATGCACACAATATATTTAACGTATTTAATTGGATACGGAATGATACCGTCTTGTTAAAAATAGCTTCGAAAATGACACCATTATTATTTTGTAATTTGGAAGAAGTCTTATATTGATATTGATATTATTAAGTGAAGCCTACCACAATCAATCAGTGAAAACCGCAACCAAATCGCTTCAGCCGATTCTGAAATTAGCGTGCACAAACGCACAGACAAACAGATAAACAGACAAAAATTCCAATGAACGTTGTTTTGGCTTCTATTATGTTAATAAAGTCCCCCAATAGTGGTTTTTCTCATTTCCATGCTATGTACAAACACCGATCGGTTACAATTTTATTATATGTATAGATAGATAGATAATTATGTATTGTAATTGTTAATGGTTGAAAATATACATATATATTTTATTTCATAAACATAATAGTATACATCGTGTCTTCTTAAATAGGTACTAAACCTTCCAATCTCTATGTTGTATTGTTTCATAAATATGGTGGTGTACATTATAGACTTTTTACTTACTATGTTAAATTCTAACCACTCATTTTCACCAAGGAACAAGTCATTAACTTGTTTTATACAAAAATTGTGTGATGAATGTCCATAAAAATTTAGAAGTAATAATTATATTCTGTCCGTTTCTTAGTTCGTAACATATTTTTGCCATGCGTTGGCAGCACGGCCAACAATCGTCCGACTGAATTACCTGAACCTTTCACTTCACTTTTTAATACACCTTTTTTTTTAAACTTCATCACTAATAGAATTGTCCGAATTTTTATTTACAGCACTTTTGAAGTCATCATCCTTTATTTCTAGACTTATGGCCATCGCCTTCCCTTTCTGCCTGTGTAAGCACTTTCTGGACATGGATAGTGAGTCCAGGGCACATAACCTCCATAGTGGCGTCGTCTGTGCCATAATTCTAACACTCCGTTGTGTTATAGATATTTATGCGGCCCTCACCACGCGCTAAAGACTGCCTGAGAAATAACAAAATACTGTAATTAACCGAATTAAAAAAAACTACTGACTGGGTCTCGTTCGAACCAATTTTTAGTGGAAGTTTGCATGGCAATTTACATCATATATTTTTTTTAGATTTATCATTCTCTCATTTTAGAAGTTAGAGGGGGGGGGGGGGGGACACATTTTTCCACTTTGGAAGTGTCTGTCGCGCAAACTATTCAGTTTAGAAAAAATATATGTTAGAAACCTCAATAATTTTGAGTTTCAGTTCTAAGTATGGGGACCCCCAAAATTTAATGCTTTTTTTTATTTTTGTGTGAAATTCTTAATGCGGCACATTCTCTTACCAAGTTTCAACAGCATAGGCCTTATAGTTTCGGAGAAAAGTGGCTGTGACATACGGACGGACAGACAGACGGACGGACGGACAGACAAGACGAATCTATAAGGGTTCCGTTTTTTTGCCATTTGGCTACGGAACCCTAAAAACCTAACAACCCCCACTCCGAGCTCGCACGAATCGAGACGAGCTGCTCCGAAATCGTTCCGATTTCTCCTAAAGTGTCTAGATGACGGCAGGTAGGCTAGGTATCAAATTGATTTCTGTGTGTCGTTTTTATCATGATGAAATAATAAGGAAATGTAAAGGAAAGACAAAAGGCATACCTTAAATATCTGTCATTGATCCTATGTTTCTGTCTTGTTATTAATAGACCTAATATTACAAGGATCCAAGTGATGGCAAATTGGAATATTACCATGTTGTATAATGTTTTTTTACAAAACTCCGGCATAGTTTTCGCCAACAATAATATATTATGCACCATGTGGTTCCCGAGCATGAACCTGTAAAAATATAGTTAAGTAAGTAAATGTGAAATATGTGTTACTCTTGTTAACATACAGAAGGCCAATGAGGATGAAGATTTGTATTTTTATATTCAACTAAACTCAAAACTACTAAACCGATTTCCAAAAATCTTTTAACATCAGAAAGCGGCATTATCATTGATTAACATAGACTTTATTATATTTTCAAAAAAATTAGGGATCCTTACTAGAGGGTACGTATTTGAATACCTAAAATTATAATACCTAAAGTTAAATAACCTAAGTTCAAAATACCTAAAATCTAAATACCTAATGGTGGGTTGACCTAAATTTAAAATACCGAAAGTTTAAAATGGCTAAGTATTTGAATACCTAAAATTATAATACCCAAAGTTAAATAACCTAAGTTCAAAATACCTAAAATCTAAATACCTAATGGTTGTTTGACTTACTTTTAAAATACCCAAAGCTTTAAATGACAAATTGATATTATAGTGAGTACGTATTACAATGCCTAATTTGAAATTATCGAATTTCATAAGCCCTACGAACGGAAGGCCGAATATTAAAATCCCGAATGTTTATATGATCGAAAGTTCTAAATACCGAAAATTAAAATACCGACAATTTAAGAAATAATATGTGGTACGGCTTAAAGAAAAAGGGACACTGCTCACCCCGACTCGGATAGCCTTCGTGGTTATTTTTTTTTTATAACCACTCATACAAGGATTGTCTGCTCCAATCCTGAAGTTCCAAATCCTTGTATGTGTGGTTATAAAAAAAATAACCACGAAGGCTAATGCGGGAGCTCCGCTCCGCTCCGCTCCCGCCTTAGCCTTCTAACCTAACCTATCCGAGTCGGGGTGGACGTTGTCCCTTTTTTTAAAGCGCTGGATGCGGGCTGCTTTAGATCGGTCATGGTGCATAATTTTTAGGTATTTTGACCATTTGGTATTAAATGTTGGTATATCAACCTTTGTTGTTTTAACTTTAGGCATTTTAAACATTAGGTAATTAGTCCAATAGGTATTTCAAATTTAGGTATTAAGTACTTAGGTATTAGTGGTTTAGGTATTTTAAACCATTAGGTATTTAGATTTTAGGTATTTTGAACTTAGGTTATTTAACTTTAGGTATCATAATTTTAAGTATTCAAATACGTACCCTTACTAGAACTTCAATAATGTAATCCAAGGTGTAAAAAAATTACCTAAAACATTTCTTACATCGCGTGCGCTGCGAAAACTATTGACGATAGAACAAAATAATATACTGCAGAAATGTATAACTTAAAAAGGCCTACATAAAAATCCACGATGGCATATTATGTCTATCACCTAAGGAAAACCCACAGCAACCATTTTTATCTTTTACAAATTACAAAAAAATTATGTGTAATTTTTCGAAGCTATTTTTAACAATACAGTATTTATTATTCCTTATCCAAGTAAGTACGTTAGTTACAATGTGCATTTAATGTAAATCAAAATTGCCATTCAAACTACATTATTACAATAAAGAGCTTCAGACTTAGAGTATACATTGCTATAGAGCGCGCCTTACAAGTATGAACTGCTATCACGGGTATGAACAGTACCGAGGCTCCTGGCTCAACCTCAATCAGTAGCAAAACAATACCCATCAAAATGACTTCGTAAATAATATTTAAATCGATATGTTGAATGAAAAAGTTATACAACATCGTATATTTGTAGTAATATTGACGCAAAAATACCTCAAAATGACGCCATTTTTTTGTATTTTGGCTTTAGTTTTATCCATGCATATCAAATCGAACAAAAACCTTCATAACAACAAACTAGGCTTCAGAGTTATTGCAATTTCAAAATTTCGTGACGAAATAAATTCATGCAGAAATGCCCATCAAAGTCAGACCATGGAATCTATACCTTAGTATTACATAATTCTTATCTAAATAAATTATTTTGTATTCAAGATTGTTTCAATACCTGTTATTTACTTTTTAAATTATTGAAATCGGACGTTCTATTCAAAACATATTACGAAAAAATGACAATAAATCTGGTAGATTCCCATACATTATTTGAAAACTATTTATATGGGTATGAGTTATAGGGGTGCAACGGGTATTCGAAGTATGTCACAAGCGAAGACGAGAGGGGTCAGCTAAACAGAAGATGCAACGGGAAAGGGATCCGAATGTGTCGTCAGGAACCTCCATGCAACGGAGGCGGCGCTGCTGCCTACGGCAAATACCGGCCGCAAAGGGAGCGGCCCTGTAGAGAGCTGCTCGGAGGCTTCCCAATGTCCCTTTCTGGGGTTCGATAGTGTTCCCACTCCTGAGGCCATATTAAAACCGTAGATGGGTCAGGGTCAGCCGAGGAGCGTGGAACTACTAATAGTGCCATTGGGTAGAGTCACGGGGCAGTCACGGGAATAAGTATGCCCTAGGTAATCTTACACACCCAGCATCTAAAGACCCGAGACGGCATGTGGTTTTAGTCGGCCCAACAGCTAGTAACTATATATACATATAGCTGTTGTAGGTAGGCTAGCTCTGGTTACTTCTGCTTCTACTTGTAGGAAGCCTACGAGCAGCCCTCTACAGGGCCAATTTTGAAACTGTGATAACTCTGAAGTTCTCCATTGTAATAAAATAGTTTGAATAGCAATTTTAGTCTACATTAAATGCACACAATATATTTAACGTATTTAATTGGATACGGAATGATACCGTCTTGTTAAAAATAGCTTCGAAAATGACACCATTATTATTTTGTAATTTGGAATAAGTCTTATATTGATATTGATATTATTAAGTGAAGCCTACCACAATCAATCAGTGAAAACCGCAACCAAATCGCTTCAGCCGATTCTGAAATTAGCGTGCACAAACGCACAGACAAACAGATAAACAGACAAAAATTCCAATGAACGTTGTTTTGGCTTCTATTACGTTAATAAAGTCCCCCAATAGTGGTTTTTCTCATTTCCATGCTATGTACAAACACCGATCGGTTACAATTTTATTATATGTATAGATAGATAGATAATTATGTATTGTAATTGTTAATGGTTGAAAATATACATATATTTTATTTCATAAACATAATAGTATACATCGTGTCTTCTTAAATAGGTACTAAACCTTCCAATCTCTATGTTGTATTGTTTCATAAATATGGTGGTGTACATTATAGACTTTTTACTTACTATGTTAAATTCTAACCACTCATTTTCACCAAGGAACAAGTCATTAACTTGTTTTATACAAAAATTGTGTGATCAATGTCCATAAAAATTTAGAAGTAATAATTATATTCTGTCCGTTTCTTAGTTCGTAACATATTTTTGCCATGCGTTGGCAGCACGGCCAACAATCGTCCGACTGAATTACCTGAACCTTTCACTTCACTTTTTAATACACCTTTTTTTTTAAACTTCATCACTAATAGAATTGTCCGAATTTTTATTTACAGCACTTTTGAAGTCATCATCCTTTATTTCTAGACTTATGGCCATCGCCTTCCCTTTCTGCCTGTGTAAGCACTTTCTGGACATGGATAGTGAGTCCAGGGCACATAACCTCCATAGTGGCGTCGTCTGTGCCATAATTCTAACACTCCGTTGTGTTATAGATATTTATGCGGCCCTCACCACGCGCTAAAGACTGCCTGAGAAATAACAAAATACTGTAATTAACCGAATTAAAAAAAACTACTGACTGGGTCTCGTTCGAACCAATTTTTAGTGGAAGTTTGCATGGCAATTTACATCATATATTTTTTTTAGATTTATCATTCTCTCATTTTAGAAGTTAGAGGGGGGGGGGGGGACACATTTTTCCACTTTGGAAGTGTCTGTCGCGCAAACTATTCAGTTTAGAAAAAAATATATGTTAGAAACCTCAATAATTTTGAGTTTCAGTTCTAAGTATGGGGACCCCCAAAATTTAATGCTTTTTTTTATTTTTGTGTGAAATTCTTAATGCGGCACATTCTCTTACCAAGTTTCAACAGCATAGGCCTTATAGTTTCGGAGAAAAGTGGCTGTGACATACGGACGGACAGACAGACGGACGGACGGACAGACAAGACGAATCTATAAGGGTTCCGTTTTTTTGCCATTTGGCTACGGAACCCTAAAAACCTAACACCCCCCACTCCGAGCTCGCACGAATCGAGACGAGCTGCTCCGAAATCGTTCCGATTTCTCCTAAAGTGTCTAGATGACGGCAGGTAGGCTAGGTATCAAATTGATTTCTGTGTGTCGTTTTTATCATGATGAAATAATAAGGAAATGTAAAGGAAAGACAAAAGGCATACCTTAAATATCTGTCATTGATCCTATGTTTCTGTCTTGTTATTAATAGACCTAATATTACAAGGATCCAAGTGATGGCAAATTGGAATATTACCATGTTGTATAATGTTTTTTTACAAAACTCCGGCATAGTTTTCGCCAACAATAATATATTATGCACCATGTGGTTCCCGAGCATGAACCTGTAAAAATATAGTTAAGTAAGTAAATGTGAAATATGTGTTACTCTTGTTAACATACAGAAGGCCAATGAGGATGAAGATTTGTATTTTTATATTCAACTAAACTCAAAACTACTAAACCGATTTCCAAAAATCTTTTAACATCAGAAAGCGGCATTATCATTGATTAACATAGACTTTATTATATTTTCAAAAAAATTAGGGATCCTTACTAGAGGGTACGTATTTGAATACCTAAAATTATAATACCTAAAGTTAAATAACCTAAGTTCAAAATACCTAAAATCTAAATACCTAATGGTGGGTTGACCTAAATTTAAAATACCGAAAGTTTAAAATGGCTAAGTATTTGAATACCTAAAATTATAATACCCAAAGTTAAATAACCTAAGTTCAAAATACCTAAAATCTAAATACCTAATGGTTGTTTGACTTACTTTTAAAATACCCAAAGCTTTAAATGACAAATTGATATTATAGTGAGTACGTATTACAATGCCTAATTTGAAATTATCGAATTTCATAAGCCCTACGAACGGAAGGCCGAATATTAAAATCCCGAATGTTTATATGATCGAAAGTTCTAAATACCGAAAATTAAAATACCGACAATTTAAGAAACGGCTTAAAGAAAAAGGGACACTGCTCACCCCGACTCGGATAGCCTTCGTGGTTATTTTTTTTTTATAACCACTCATACAAGGATTGTCTGCTCCAATCCTGAAGTTCCAAATCCTTGTATGTGTGGTTATAAAAAAAATAACCACGAAGGCTAATGCGGGAGCTCCGCTCCGCTCCGCTCCCGCCTTAGCCTTCTAACCTAACCTATCCGAGTCGGGGTGGACGTTGTCCCTTTTTTTAAAGCGCTGGATGCGGGCTGCTTTAGATCGGTCATGGTGCATAATTTTTAGGTATTTTGACCATTTGGTATTAAATGTTGGTATATCAACCTTTGTTGTTTTAACTTTAGGCATTTTAAACATTAGGTAATTAGTCCAATAGGTATTTCAAATTTAGGTATTAAGTACTTAGGTATTAGTGGTTTAGGTATTTTAAACCATTAGGTATTTAGATTTTAGGTATTTTGAACTTAGGTTATTTAACTTTAGGTATCATAATTTTAAGTATTCAAATACGTACCCTTACTAGAACTTCAATAATGTAATCCAAGGTGTAAAAAAATTACCTAAAACATTTCTTACATCGCGTGCGCTGCGAAAACTATTGACGATAGAACAAAATAATATACTGCAGAAATGTATAACTTAAAAAGGCCTACATAAAAATCCACGATGGCATATTATGTCTATCACCTAAGGAAAACCCACAGCAACCATTTTTATCTTTTACAAATTACAAAAAAATTATGTGTAATTTTTCGAAGCTATTTTTAACAATACAGTATTTATTATTCCTTATCCAAGTAAGTACGTTAGTTACAATGTGCATTTAATGTAAATCAAAATTGCCATTCAAACTACATTATTACAATAAAGAGCTTCAGACTTAGAGTATACATTGCTATAGAGCGCGCCTTACAAGTATGAACTGCTATCACGGGTATGAACAGTACCGAGGCTCCTGGCTCAACCTCAATCAGTAGCAAAACAATACCCATCAAAATGACTTCGTAAATAATATTTAAATCGATATGTTGAATGAAAAAGTTATACAACATCGTATATTTGTAGTAATATTGACGCAAAAATACCTCAAAATGACGCCATTTTTTTGTATTTTGGCTTTAATTTTATCCATGCATATCAAATCGAACAAAAACCTTCATAACAACAAACTACATTAATAAGTGCATCTATTGATATTTTCGGTAATGCATGAAACGTCTCTATAGGTGCGCTATACCATCGCAAAGTATCTGCTAACACTCGGCGCCAAAGACCTGAGTGATAGGCGCGCTCTATATTTGTAATGTATACTCTAAGGCTTCAGAGTTATTGCAATTTCAAAATTTCGTGACGAAATAAATTCATGCAGAAATGCCCATCAAAGTCAGACCATGGAATCTATACCTTAGTATTACATAATTCTTATCTAAATAAATTATTTTGTATTCAAGATTGTTTCAATACCTGTTATTTACTTTTTAAATTATTGAAATCGGACGTTCTATTCAAAACATATTACGAAAAAATGACAATAAATCTGGTAGATTCCCATACATTATTTGAAAACTATTTATATGGGTATGAGTTATAGGGGTGCAACGGGTATTCGAAGTATGTCACAAGCGAAGACGAGAGGGGTCAGCTAAACAGAAGATGCAACGGGAAAGGGATCCGAATGTGTCGTCAGGAACCTCCATGCAACGGAGGCGGCGCTGCTGCCTACGGCAAATACCGGCCGCAAAGGGAGCGGCCCTGTAGAGAGCTGCTCGGAGGCTTCCCAATGTCCCTTTCTGGGGTTCGATAGTGTTCCCACTCCTGAGGCCATATTAAAACCGTAGATGGGTCAGGGTCAGCCGAGGAGCGTGGAACTACTAATAGTGCCATTGGGTAGAGTCACGGGGCAGTCACGGGAATAAGTATGCCCTAGGTAATCTTACACACCCAGCATCTAAAGACCCGAGACGGCATGTGGTTTTAGTCGGCCCAACAGCTAGTAACTATATATACATATAGCTGTTGTAGGTAGGCTAGCTCTGGTTACTTCTGCTTCTACTTGTAGGAAGCCTACGAGCAGCCCTCTACAGGGCCAATTTTGAAACTGTGATAACTCTGAAGTTCTCCATTGTAATAAAATAGTTTGAATAGCAATTTTAGTCTACATTAAATGCACACAATATATTTAACGTATTTAATTGGATACGGAATGATACCGTCTTGTTAAAAATAGCTTCGAAAATGACACCATTATTATTTTGTAATTTGGAAGAAGTCTTATATTGATATTGATATTATTAAGTGAAGCCTACCACAATCAATCAGTGAAAACCGCAACCAAATCGCTTCAGCCGATTCTGAAATTAGCGTGCACAAACGCACAGACAAACAGATAAACAGACAAAAATTCCAATGAACGTTGTTTTGGCTTCTATTACGTTAATAAAGTCCCCCAATAGTGGTTTTTCTCATTTCCATGCTATGTACAAACACCGATCGGTTACAATTTTATTATATGTATAGATAGATAGATAATTATGTATTGTAATTGTTAATGGTTGAAAATATACATATATTTTATTTCATAAACATAATAGTATACATCGTGTCTTCTTAAATAGGTACTAAACCTTCCAATCTCTATGTTGTATTGTTTCATAAATATGGTGGTGTACATTATAGACTTTTTACTTACTATGTTAAATTCTAACCACTCATTTTCACCAAGGAACAAGTCATTAACTTGTTTTATACAAAAATTGTGTGATCAATGTCCATAAAAATTTAGAAGTAATAATTATATTCTGTCCGTTTCTTAGTTCGTAACATATTTTTGCCATGCGTTGGCAGCACGGCCAACAATCGTCCGACTGAATTACCTGAACCTTTCACTTCACTTTTTAATACACCTTTTTTTTTAAACTTCATCACTAATAGAATTGTCCGAATTTTTATTTACAGCACTTTTGAAGTCATCATCCTTTATTTCTAGACTTATGGCCATCGCCTTCCCTTTCTGCCTGTGTAAGCACTTTCTGGACATGGATAGTGAGTCCAGGGCACATAACCTCCATAGTGGCGTCGTCTGTGCCATAATTCTAACACTCCGTTGTGTTATAGATATTTATGCGGCCCTCACCACGCGCTAAAGACTGCCTGAGAAATAACAAAATACTGTAATTAACCGAATTAAAAAAAACTACTGACTGGGTCTCGTTCGAACCAATTTTTAGTGGAAGTTTGCATGGCAATTTACATCATATATTTTTTTTAGATTTATCATTCTCTCATTTTAGAAGTTAGAGGGGGGGGGGGGGGACACATTTTTCCACTTTGGAAGTGTCTGTCGCGCAAACTATTCAGTTTAGAAAAAATATATGTTAGAAACCTCAATAATTTTGAGTTTCAGTTCTAAGTATGGGGACCCCCAAAATTTAATGCTTTTTTTTATTTTTGTGTGAAATTCTTAATGCGGCACATTCTCTTACCAAGTTTCAACAGCATAGGCCTTATAGTTTCGGAGAAAAGTGGCTGTGACATACGGACGGACAGACAGACGGACGGACGGACAGACAAGACGAATCTATAAGGGTTCCGTTTTTTTGCCATTTGGCTACGGAACCCTAAAAACCTAACACCCCCCACTCCGAGCTCGCACGAATCGAGACGAGCTGCTCCGAAATCGTTCCGATTTCTCCTAAAGTGTCTAGATGACGGCAGGTAGGCTAGGTATCAAATTGATTTCTGTGTGTCGTTTTTATCATGATGAAATAATAAGGAAATGTAAAGGAAAGACAAAAGGCATACCTTAAATATCTGTCATTGATCCTATGTTTCTGTCTTGTTATTAATAGACCTAATATTACATGGATCCAAGTGATGGCAAATTGGAATATTACCATGTTGTATAATGTTTTTTTACAAAACTCCGGCATAGTTTTCGCCAACAATAATATATTATGCACCATGTGGTTCCCGAGCATGAACCTGTAAAAATATAGTTAAGTAAGTAAATGTGAAATATGTGTTACTCTTGTTAACATACAGAAGGCCAATGAGGATGAAGATTTGTATTTTTATATTCAACTAAACTCAAAACTACTAAACCGATTTCCAAAAATCTTTTAACATCAGAAAGCGGCATTATCATTGATTAACATAGACTTTATTATATTTTCAAAAAAATTAGGGATCCTTACTAGAGGGTACGTATTTGAATACCTAAAATTATAATACCTAAAGTTAAATAACCTAAGTTCAAAATACCTAAAATCTAAATACCTAATGGTGGGTTGACCTAAATTTAAAATACCGAAAGTTTAAAATGGCTAAGTATTTGAATACCTAAAATTATAATACCCAAAGTTAAATAACCTAAGTTCAAAATACCTAAAATCTAAATACCTAATGGTTGTTTGACTTACTTTTAAAATACCCAAAGCTTTAAATGACAAATTGATATTATAGTGAGTACGTATTACAATGCCTTATTTGAAATTATCGAATTTCATAAGCCCTACGAACGGAAGGCCGAATATTAAAATCCCGAATGTTTATATGATCGAAAGTTCTAAATACCGAAAATTAAAATACCGACAATTTAAGAAACGGCTTAAAGAAAAAGGGACACTGCTCACCCCGACTCGGATAGCCTTCGTGGTTATTTTTTTTTTATAACCACTCATACAAGGATTGTCTGCTCCAATCCTGAAGTTCCAAATCCTTGTATGTGTGGTTATAAAAAAAATAACCACGAAGGCTAATGCGGGAGCTCCGCTCCGCTCCGCTCCCGCCTTGGCCTTCTAACCTAACCTATCCGAGTCGGGGTGGACGTTGTCCCTTTTTTTAAAGCGCTGGATGCGGGCTGCTTTAGATCGGTCATGGTGCATAATTTTTAGGTATTTTGACCATTTGGTATTAAATGTTGGTATATCAACCTTTGTTGTTTTAACTTTAGGCATTTTAAACATTAGGTAATTAGTCCAATAGGTATTTCAAATTTAGGTATTAAGTACTTAGGTATTAGTGGTTTAGGTATTTTAAACCATTAGGTATTTAGATTTTAGGTATTTTGAACTTAGGTTATTTAACTTTAGGTATCATAATTTTAGGTATTCAAATACGTACCCTTACTAGAACTTCAATAATGTAATCCAAGGTGTAAAAAAATTACCTAAAACATTTCTTACATCGCGTGCGCTGTGAAAACTATTGATGATAGAACAAAATAATATACTGCAGAAATGTATAACTTAAAAAGGCCTACATAAAAATCCACGATGGCATATTATGTCTATCACCTAAGGAAAACCCACAGCAACCATTTTTATCTTTTACAAATTACAAAAAAATTATGTGTAATTTTTCGAAGCTATTTTTAACAATACAGTATTATTCCTTATCCAAGTAAGTACGTTAGTTACAATGTGCATTTAATGTAAATCAAAATTGCCATTCAAACTACATTATTACAATAAAGAGCTTCAGACTTAGAGTATACATTGCTATAGAGCGCGCCTTACAAGTATGAACTGCTATCACGGGTATGAACAGTACCGAGGCTCCTGGCTCAACCTCAATCAGTAGCAAAACAATACCCATCAAAATGACTTCGTAAATAATATTTAAATCGATATGTTGAATGAAAAAGTTATACAACATCGTATATTTGTAGTAATATTGACGCAAAAATACCTCAAAATGACGCCATTTTTTTGTATTTTGGCTTTAATTTTATCCATGCATATCAAATCGAACAAAAACCTTCATAACAACAAACTACATTAATAAGTGCATCTATTGATATTTTCGGTAATGCATGAAACGTCTCTATAGGTGCGCTATACCATCGCAAAGTATCTGCTAACACTCGGCGCCAAAGACCTGAGTGATAGGCGCGCTCTATATTTGTAATGTATACTCTAAGGCTTCAGAGTTATTGCAATTTCAAAATTTCGTGACGAAATAAATTCATGCAGAAATGCCCATCAAAGTCAGACCATGGAATCTATACCTTAGTATTACATAATTCTTATCTAAATAAATTATTTTGTATTCAAGATTGTTTCAATACCTGTTATTTACTTTTTAAATTATTGAAATCGGACGTTCTATTCAAAACATATTACGAAAAAATGACAATAAATCTGGTAGATTCCCATACATTATTTGAAAACTATTTATATGGGTATGAGTTATAGGGGTGCAACGGGTATTCGAAGTATGTCACAAGCGAAGACGAGAGGGGTCAGCTAAACAGAAGATGCAACGGGAAAGGGATCCGAATGTGTCGTCAGGAACCTCCATGCAACGGAGGCGGCGCTGCTGCCTACGGCAAATACCGGCCGCAAAGGGAGCGGCCCTGTAGAGAGCTGCTCGGAGGCTTCCCAATGTCCCTTTCTGGGGTTCGATAGTGTTCCCACTCCTGAGGCCATATTAAAACCGTAGATGGGTCAGGGTCAGCCGAGGAGCGTGGAACTACTAATAGTGCCATTGGGTAGAGTCACGGGGCAGTCACGGGAATAAGTATGCCCTAGGTAATCTTACACACCCAGCATCTAAAGACCCGAGACGGCATGTGGTTTTAGTCGGCCCAACAGCTAGTAACTATATATACATATAGCTGTTGTAGGTAGGCTAGCTCTGGTTACTTCTGCTTCTACTTGTAGGAAGCCTACGAGCAGCCCTCTACAGGGCCAATTTTGAAACTGTGATAACTCTGAAGTTCTCCATTGTAATAAAATAGTTTGAATAGCAATTTTAGTCTACATTAAATGCACACAATATATTTAACGTATTTAATTGGATACGGAATGATACCGTCTTGTTAAAAATAGCTTCGAAAATGACACCATTATTATTTTGTAATTTGGAAGAAGTCTTATATTGATATTGATATTATTAAGTGAAGCCTACCACAATCAATCAGTGAAAACCGCAACCAAATCGCTTCAGCCGATTCTGAAATTAGCGTGCACAAACGCACAGACAAACAGATAAACAGACAAAAATTCCAATGAACGTTGTTTTGGCTTCTATTACGTTAATAAAGTCCCCCAATAGTGGTTTTTCTCATTTCCATGCTATGTACAAACACCGATCGGTTACAATTTTATTATATGTATAGATAGATAGATAATTATGTATTGTAATTGTTAATGGTTGAAAATATACATATATTTTATTTCATAAACATAATAGTATACATCGTGTCTTCTTAAATAGGTACTAAACCTTCCAATCTCTATGTTGTATTGTTTCATAAATATGGTGGTGTACATTATAGACTTTTTACTTACTATGTTAAATTCTAACCACTCATTTTCACCAAGGAACAAGTCATTAACTTGTTTTATACAAAAATTGTGTGATCAATGTCCATAAAAATTTAGAAGTAATAATTATATTCTGTCCGTTTCTTAGTTCGTAACATATTTTTGCCATGCGTTGGCAGCACGGCCAACAATCGTCCGACTGAATTACCTGAACCTTTCACTTCACTTTTTAATACACCTTTTTTTTTAAACTTCATCACTAATAGAATTGTCCGAATTTTTATTTACAGCACTTTTGAAGTCATCATCCTTTATTTCTAGACTTATGGCCATCGCCTTCCCTTTCTGCCTGTGTAAGCACTTTCTGGACATGGATAGTGAGTCCAGGGCACATAACCTCCATAGTGGCGTCGTCTGTGCCATAATTCTAACACTCCGTTGTGTTATAGATATTTATGCGGCCCTCACCACGCGCTAAAGACTGCCTGAGAAATAACAAAATACTGTGTTAGAAACCTCAATAATTTTGAGTTTCAGTTCTAAGTATGGGGACCCCCAAAATTTAATGCTTTTTTTTATTTTTGTGTGAAATTCTTAATGCGGCACATTCTCTTACCAAGTTTCAACAGCATAGGCCTTATAGTTTCGGAGAAAAGTGGCTGTGACATACGGACGGACAGACAGACGGACGGACGGACAGACAAGACGAATCTATAAGGGTTCCGTTTTTTTGCCATTTGGCTACGGAACCCTAAAAACCTAACACCCCCCACTCCGAGCTCGCACGAATCGAGACGAGCTGCTCCGAAATCGTTCCGATTTCTCCTAAAGTGTCTAGATGACGGCAGGTAGGCTAGGTATCAAATTGATTTCTGTGTGTCGTTTTTATCATGATGAAATAATAAGGAAATGTAAAGGAAAGACAAAAGGCATACCTTAAATATCTGTCATTGATCCTATGTTTCTGTCTTGTTATTAATAGACCTAATATTACAAGGATCCAAGTGATGGCAAATTGGAATATTACCATGTTGTATAATGTTTTTTTACAAAACTCCGGCATAGTTTTCGCCAACAATAATATATTATGCACCATGTGGTTCCCGAGCATGAACCTGTAAAAATATAGTTAAGTAAGTAAATGTGAAATATGTGTTACTCTTGTTAACATACAGAAGGCCAATGAGGATGAAGATTTGTATTTTTATATTCAACTAAACTCAAAACTACTAAACCGATTTCCAAAAATCTTTTAACATCAGAAAGCGGCATTATCATTGATTAACATAGACTTTATTATATTTTCAAAAAAATTAGGGATCCTTACTAGAGGGTACGTATTTGAATACCTAAAATTATAATACCTAAAGTTAAATAACCTAAGTTCAAAATACCTAAAATCTAAATACCTAATGGTGGGTTGACCTAAATTTAAAATACCGAAAGTTTAAAATGGCTAAGTATTTGAATACCTAAAATTATAATACCCAAAGTTAAATAACCTAAGTTCAAAATACCTAAAATCTAAATACCTAATGGTTGTTTGACTTACTTTTAAAATACCCAAAGCTTTAAATGACAAATTGATATTATAGTGAGTACGTATTACAATGCCTAATTTGAAATTATCGAATTTCATAAGCCCTACGAACGGAAGGCCGAATATTAAAATCCCGAATGTTTATATGATCGAAAGTTCTAAATACCGAAAATTAAAATACCGACAATTTAAGAAACGGCTTAAAGAAAAAGGGACACTGCTCACCCCGACTCGGATAGCCTTCGTGGTTATTTTTTTTTTATAACCACTCATACAAGGATTGTCTGCTCCAATCCTGAAGTTCCAAATCCTTGTATGTGTGGTTATAAAAAAAATAACCACGAAGGCTAATGCGGGAGCTCCGCTCCGCTCCGCTCCCGCCTTAGCCTTCTAACCTAACCTATCCGAGTCGGGGTGGACGTTGTCCCTTTTTTTAAAGCGCTGGATGCGGGCTGCTTTAGATCGGTCATGGTGCATAATTTTTAGGTATTTTGACCATTTGGTATTAAATGTTGGTATATCAACCTTTGTTGTTTTAACTTTAGGCATTTTAAACATTAGGTAATTAGTCCAATAGGTATTTCAAATTTAGGTATTAAGTACTTAGGTATTAGTGGTTTAGGTATTTTAAACCATTAGGTATTTAGATTTTAGGTATTTTGAACTTAGGTTATTTAACTTTAGGTATCATAATTTTAGGTATTCAAATACGTACCCTTACTAGAACTTCAATAATGTAATCCAAGGTGTAAAAAAATTACCTAAAACATTTCTTACATCGCGTGCGCTGCGAAAACTATTGATGATAGAACAAAATAATATACTGCAGAAATGTATAACTTAAAAAGGCCTACATAAAAATCCACGATGGCATATTATGTCTATCACCTAAGGAAAACCCACAGCAACCATTTTTATCTTTTACAAATTACAAAAAAATTATGTGTAATTTTTCGAAGCTATTTTTAACAATACAGTATTTATTATTCCTTATCCAAGTAAGTACGTTAGTTACAATGTGCATTTAATGTAAATCAAAATTGCCATTCAAACTACATTATTACAATAAAGAGCTTCAGACTTAGAGTATACATTGCTATAGAGCGCGCCTTACAAGTATGAACTGCTATCACGGGTATGAACAGTACCGAGGCTCCTGGCTCAACCTCAATCAGTAGCAAAACAATACCCATCAAAATGACTTCGTAAATAATATTTAAATCGATATGTTGAATGAAAAAGTTATACAACATCGTATATTTGTAGTAATATTGACGCAAAAATACCTCAAAATGACGCCATTTTTTTGTATTTTGGCTTTAATTTTATCCATGCATATCAAATCGAACAAAAACCTTCATAACAACAAACTACATTAATAAGTGCATCTATTGATATTTTCGGTAATGCATGAAACGTCTCTATAGGTGCGCTATACCATCGCAAAGTATCTGCTAACACTCGGCGCCAAAGACCTGAGTGATAGGCGCGCTCTATATTTGTAATGTATACTCTAAGGCTTCAGAGTTATTGCAATTTCAAAATTTCGTGACGAAATAAATTCATGCAGAAATGCCCATCAAAGTCAGACCATGGAATCTATACCTTAGTATTACATAATTCTTATCTAAATAAATTATTTTGTATTCAAGATTGTTTCAATACCTGTTATTTACTTTTTAAATTATTGAAATCGGACGTTCTATTCAAAACATATTACGAAAAAATGACAATAAATCTGGTAGATTCCCATACATTATTTGAAAACTATTTATATGGGTATGAGTTATAGGGGTGCAACGGGTATTCGAAGTATGTCACAAGCGAAGACGAGAGGGGTCAGCTAAACAGAAGATGCAACGGGAAAGGGATCCGAATGTGTCGTCAGGAACCTCCATGCAACGGAGGCGGCGCTGCTGCCTACGGCAAATACCGGCCGCAAAGGGAGCGGCCCTGTAGAGAGCTGCTCGGAGGCTTCCCAATGTCCCTTTCTGGGGTTCGATAGTGTTCCCACTCCTGAGGCCATATTAAAACCGTAGATGGGTCAGGGTCAGCCGAGGAGCGTGGAACTACTAATAGTGCCATTGGGTAGAGTCACGGGGCAGTCACGGGAATAAGTATGCCCTAGGTAATCTTACACACCCAGCATCTAAAGACCCGAGACGGCATGTGGTTTTAGTCGGCCCAACAGCTAGTAACTATATATACATATAGCTGTTGTAGGTAGGCTAGCTCTGGTTACTTCTGCTTCTACTTGTAGGAAGCCTACGAGCAGCCCTCTACAGGGCCAATTTTGAAACTGTGATAACTCTGAAGTTCTCCATTGTAATAAAATAGTTTGAATAGCAATTTTAGTCTACATTAAATGCACACAATATATTTAACGTATTTAATTGGATACGGAATGATACCGTCTTGTTAAAAATAGCTTCGAAAATGACACCATTATTATTTTGTAATTTGGAAGAAGTCTTATATTGATATTGATATTATTAAGTGAAGCCTACCACAATCAATCAGTGAAAACCGCAACCAAATCGCTTCAGCCGATTCTGAAATTAGCGTGCACAAACGCACAGACAAACAGATAAACAGACAAAAATTCCAATGAACGTTGTTTTGGCTTCTATTACGTTAATAAAGTCCCCCAATAGTGGTTTTTCTCATTTCCATGCTATGTACAAACACCGATCGGTTACAATTTTATTATATGTATAGATAGATAGATAATTATGTATTGTAATTGTTAATGGTTGAAAATATACATATATTTTATTTCATAAACATAATAGTATACATCGTGTCTTCTTAAATAGGTACTAAACCTTCCAATCTCTATGTTGTACTGTTTCATAAATATGGTGGTGTACATTATAGACTTTTTACTTACTATGTTAAATTCTAACCACTCATTTTCACCAAGGAACAAGTCATTAACTTGTTTTATACAAAAATTGTGTGATCAATGTCCATAAAAATTTAGAAGTAATAATTATATTCTGTCCGTTTCTTAGTTCGTAACATATTTTTGCCATGCGTTGGCAGCACGGCCAACAATCGTCCGACTGAATTACCTGAACCTTTCACTTCACTTTTTAATACACCTTTTTTTTTAAACTTCATCACTAATAGAATTGTCCGAATTTTTATTTACAGCACTTTTGAAGTCATCATCCTTTATTTCTAGACTTATGGCCATCGCCTTCCCTTTCTGCCTGTGTAAGCACTTTCTGGACATGGATAGTGAGTCCAGGGCACATAACCTCCATAGTGGCGTCGTCTGTGCCATAATTCTAACACTCCGTTGTGTTATAGATATTTATGCGGCCCTCACCACGCGCTAAAGACTGCCTGAGAAATAACAAAATACTGTGTTAGAAACCTCAATAATTTTGAGTTTCAGTTCTAAGTATGGGGACCCCCAAAATTTAATGCTTTTTTTTATTTTTGTGTGAAATTCTTAATGCGGCACATTCTCTTACCAAGTTTCAACAGCATAGGCCTTATAGTTTCGGAGAAAAGTGGCTGTGACATACGGACGGACAGACAGACGGACGGACGGACAGACAAGACGAATCTATAAGGGTTCCGTTTTTTTGCCATTTGGCTACGGAACCCTAAAAACCTAACACCCCCCACTCCGAGCTCGCACGAATCGAGACGAGCTGCTCCGAAATCGTTCCGATTTCTCCTAAAGTGTCTAGATGACGGCAGGTAGGCTAGGTATCAAATTGATTTCTGTGTGTCGTTTTTATCATGATGAAATAATAAGGAAATGTAAAGGAAAGACAAAAGGCATACCTTAAATATCTGTCATTGATCCTATGTTTCTGTCTTGTTATTAATAGACCTAATATTACAAGGATCCAAGTGATGGCAAATTGGAATATTACCATGTTGTATAATGTTTTTTTACAAAACTCCGGCATAGTTTTCGCCAACAATAATATATTATGCACCATGTGGTTCCCGAGCATGAACCTGTAAAAATATAGTTAAGTAAGTAAATGTGAAATATGTGTTACTCTTGTTAACATACAGAAGGCCAATGAGGATGAAGATTTGTATTTTTATATTCAACTAAACTCAAAACTACTAAACCGATTTCCAAAAATCTTTTAACATCAGAAAGCGGCATTATCATTGATTAACATAGACTTTATTATATTTTCAAAAAAATTAGGGATCCTTACTAGAGGGTACGTATTTTAATACCTAAAATTATAATACCTAAAGTTAAATAACCTAAGTTCAAAATACCTAAAATCTAAATACCTAATGGTGGGTTGACCTAAATTTAAAATACCGAAAGTTTAAAATGGCTAAGTATTTGAATACCTAAAATTATAATACCCAAAGTTAAATAACCTAAGTTCAAAATACCTAAAATCTAAATACCTAATGGTTGTTTGACTTACTTTTAAAATACCCAAAGCTTTAAATGACAAATTGATATTATAGTGAGTACGTATTACAATGCCTTATTTGAAATTATCGAATTTCATAAGCCCTACGAACGGAAGGCCGAATATTAAAATCCCGAATGTTTATATGATCGAAAGTTCTAAATACCGAAAATTAAAATACCGACAATTTAAGAAACGGCTTAAAGAAAAAGGGACACTGCTCACCCCGACTCGGATAGCCTTCGTGGTTATTTTTTTTTTATAACCACTCATACAAGGATTGTCTGCTCCAATCCTGAAGTTCCAAATCCTTGTATGTGTGGTTATAAAAAAAATAACCACGAAGGCTAATGCGGGAGCTCCGCTCCGCTCCGCTCCCGCCTTAGCCTTCTAACCTAACCTATCCGAGTCGGGGTGGACGTTGTCCCTTTTTTTAAAGCGCTGGATGCGGGCTGCTTTAGATCGGTCATGGTGCATAATTTTTAGGTATTTTGACCATTTGGTATTAAATGTTGGTATATCAACCTTTGTTGTTTTAACTTTAGGCATTTTAAACATTAGGTAATTAGTCCAATAGGTATTTCAAATTTAGGTATTAAGTACTTAGGTATTAGTGGTTTAGGTATTTTAAACCATTAGGTATTTAGATTTTAGGTATTTTGAACTTAGGTTATTTAACTTTAGGTATCATAATTTTAGGTATTCAAATACGTACCCTTACTAGAACTTCAATAATGTAATCCAAGGTGTAAAAAAATTACCTAAAACATTTCTTACATCGCGTGCGCTGCGAAAACTATTGATGATAGAACAAAATAATATACTGCAGAAATGTATAACTTAAAAAGGCCTACATAAAAATCCACGATGGCATATTATGTCTATCACCTAAGGAAAACCCACAGCAACCATTTTTATCTTTTACAAATTACAAAAAAATTATGTGTAATTTTTCGAAGCTATTTTTAACAATACAGTATTTATTATTCCTTATCCAAGTAAGTACGTTAGTTACAATGTGCATTTAATGTAAATCAAAATTGCCATTCAAACTACATTATTACAATAAAGAGCTTCAGACTTAGAGTATACATTGCTATAGAGCGCGCCTTACAAGTATGAACTGCTATCACGGGTATGAACAGTACCGAGGCTCCTGGCTCAACCTCAATCAGTAGCAAAACAATACCCATCAAAATGACTTCGTAAATAATATTTAAATCGATATGTTGAATGAAAAAGTTATACAACATCGTATATTTGTAGTAATATTGACGCAAAAATACCTCAAAATGACGCCATTTTTTTGTATTTTGGCTTTAATTTTATCCATGCATATCAAATCGAACAAAAACCTTCATAACAACAAACTACATTAATAAGTGCATCTATTGATATTTTCGGTAATGCATGAAACGTCTCTATAGGTGCGCTATACCATCGCAAAGTATCTGCTAACACTCGGCGCCAAAGACCTGAGTGATAGGCGCGCTCTATATTTGTAATGTATACTCTAAGGCTTCAGAGTTATTGCAATTTCAAAATTTCGTGACGAAATAAATTCATGCAGAAATGCCCATCAAAGTCAGACCATGGAATCTATACCTTAGTATTACATAATTCTTATCTAAATAAATTATTTTGTATTCAAGATTGTTTCAATACCTGTTATTTACTTTTTAAATTATTGAAATCGGACGTTCTATTCAAAACATATTACGAAAAAATGACAATAAATCTGGTAGATTCCCATACATTATTTGAAAACTATTTATATGGGTATGAGTTATAGGGGTGCAACGGGTATTCGAAGTATGTCACAAGCGAAGACGAGAGGGGTCAGCTAAACAGAAGATGCAACGGGAAAGGGATCCGAATGTGTCGTCAGGAACCTCCATGCAACGGAGGCGGCGCTGCTGCCTACGGCAAATACCGGCCGCAAAGGGAGCGGCCCTGTAGAGAGCTGCTCGGAGGCTTCCCAATGTCCCTTTCTGGGGTTCGATAGTGTTCCCACTCCTGAGGCCATATTAAAACCGTAGATGGGTCAGGGTCAGCCGAGGAGCGTGGAACTACTAATAGTGCCATTGGGTAGAGTCACGGGGCAGTCACGGGAATAAGTATGCCCTAGGTAATCTTACACACCCAGCATCTAAAGACCCGAGACGGCATGTGGTTTTAGTCGGCCCAACAGCTAGTAACTATATATACATATAGCTGTTGTAGGTAGGCTAGCTCTGGTTACTTCTGCTTCTACTTGTAGGAAGCCTACGAGCAGCCCTCTACAGGGCCAATTTTGAAACTGTGATAACTCTGAAGTTCTCCATTGTAATAAAATAGTTTGAATAGCAATTTTAGTCTACATTAAATGCACACAATATATTTAACGTATTTAATTGGATACGGAATGATACCGTCTTGTTAAAAATAGCTTCGAAAATGACACCATTATTATTTTGTAATTTGGAAGAAGTCTTATATTGATATTGATATTATTAAGTGAAGCCTACCACAATCAATCAGTGAAAACCGCAACCAAATCGCTTCAGCCGATTCTGAAATTAGCGTGCACAAACGCACAGACAAACAGATAAACAGACAAAAATTCCAATGAACGTTGTTTTGGCTTCTATTACGTTAATAAAGTCCCCCAATAGTGGTTTTTCTCATTTCCATGCTATGTACAAACACCGATCGGTTACAATTTTATTATATGTATAGATAGATAGATAATTATGTATTGTAATTGTTAATGGTTGAAAATATACATATATTTTATTTCATAAACATAATAGTATACATCGTGTCTTCTTAAATAGGTACTAAACCTTCCAATCTCTATGTTGTATTGTTTCATAAATATGGTGGTGTACATTATAGACTTTTTACTTACTATGTTAAATTCTAACCACTCATTTTCACCAAGGAACAAGTCATTAACTTGTTTTATACAAAAATTGTGTGATCAATGTCCATAAAAATTTAGAAGTAATAATTATATTCTGTCCGTTTCTTAGTTCGTAACATATTTTTGCCATGCGTTGGCAGCACGGCCAACAATCGTCCGACTGAATTACCTGAACCTTTCACTTCACTTTTTAATACACCTTTTTTTTTAAACTTCATCACTAATAGAATTGTCCGAATTTTTATTTACAGCACTTTTGAAGTCATCATCCTTTATTTCTAGACTTATGGCCATCGCCTTCCCTTTCTGCCTGTGTAAGCACTTTCTGGACATGGATAGTGAGTCCAGGGCACATAACCTCCATAGTGGCGTCGTCTGTGCCATAATTCTAACACTCCGTTGTGTTATAGATATTTATGCGGCCCTCACCACGCGCTAAAGACTGCCTGAGAAATAACAAAATACTGTAATTAACCGAATTAAAAAAAACTACTGACTGGGTCTCGTTCGAACCAATTTTTAGTGGAAGTTTGCATGGCAATTTACATCATATATTTTTTTTAGATTTATCATTCTCTCATTTTAGAAGTTAGAGGGGGGGGGGGGGGGGACACATTTTTCCACTTTGGAAGTGTCTGTCGCGCAAACTATTCAGTTTAGAAAAAATATATGTTAGAAACCTCAATAATTTTGAGTTTCAGTTCTAAGTATGGGGACCCCCAAAATTTAATGCTTTTTTTTATTTTTGTGTGAAATTCTTAATGCGGCACATTCTCTTACCAAGTTTCAACAGCATAGGCCTTATAGTTTCGGAGAAAAGTGGCTGTGACATACGGACGGACAGACAGACGGACGGACGGACAGACAAGACGAATCTATAAGGGTTCCGTTTTTTTGCCATTTGGCTACGGAACCCTAAAAACCTAACAACCCCCACTCCGAGCTCGCACGAATCGAGACGAGCTGCTCCGAAATCGTTCCGATTTCTCCTAAAGTGTCTAGATGACGGCAGGTAGGCTAGGTATCAAATTGATTTCTGTGTGTCGTTTTTATCATGATGAAATAATAAGGAAATGTAAAGGAAAGACAAAAGGCATACCTTAAATATCTGTCATTGATCCTATGTTTCTGTCTTGTTATTAATAGACCTAATATTACAAGGATCCAAGTGATGGCAAATTGGAATATTACCATGTTGTATAATGTTTTTTTACAAAACTCCGGCATAGTTTTCGCCAACAATAATATATTATGCACCATGTGGTTCCCGAGCATGAACCTGTAAAAATATAGTTAAGTAAGTAAATGTGAAATATGTGTTACTCTTGTTAACATACAGAAGGCCAATGAGGATGAAGATTTGTATTTTTATATTCAACTAAACTCAAAACTACTAAACCGATTTCCAAAAATCTTTTAACATCAGAAAGCGGCATTATCATTGATTAACATAGACTTTATTATATTTTCAAAAAAATTAGGGATCCTTACTAGAGGGTACGTATTTGAATACCTAAAATTATAATACCTAAAGTTAAATAACCTAAGTTCAAAATACCTAAAATCTAAATACCTAATGGTGGGTTGACCTAAATTTAAAATACCGAAAGTTTAAAATGGCTAAGTATTTGAATACCTAAAATTATAATACCCAAAGTTAAATAACCTAAGTTCAAAATACTTAAAATCTAAATACCTAATGGTTGTTTGACTTACTTTTAAAATACCCAAAGCTTTAAATGACAAATTGATATTATAGTGAGTACGTATTACAATGCCTAATTTGAAATTATCGAATTTCATAAGCCCTACGAACGGAAGGCCGAATATTAAAATCCCGAATGTTTATATGATCGAAAGTTCTAAATACCGAAAATTAAAATACCGACAATTTAAGAAATAATATGTGGTACGGCTTAAAGAAAAAGGGACACTGCTCACCCCGACTCGGATAGCCTTCGTGGTTATTTTTTTTTATAACCACTCATACAAGGATTGTCTGCTCCAATCCTGAAGTTCCAAATCCTTGTATGTGTGGTTATAAAAAAAATAACCACGAAGGCTAATGCGGGAGCTCCGCTCCGCTCCGCTCCCGCCTTAGCCTTCTAACCTAACCTATCCGAGTCGGGGTGGACGTTGTCCCTTTTTTTAAAGCGCTGGATGCGGGCTGCTTTAGATCGGTCATGGTGCATAATTTTTAGGTATTTTGACCATTTGGTATTAAATGTTGGTATATCAACCTTTGTTGTTTTAACTTTAGGCATTTTAAACATTAGGTAATTAGTCCAATAGGTATTTCAAATTTAGGTATTAAGTACTTAGGTATTAGTGGTTTAGGTATTTTAAACCATTAGGTATTTAGATTTTAGGTATTTTGAACTTAGGTTATTTAACTTTAGGTATCATAATTTTAGGTATTCAAATACGTACCCTTACTAGAACTTCAATAATGTAATCCAAGGTGTAAAAAAATTACCTAAAACATTTCTTACATCGCGTGCGCTGCGAAAACTATTGATGATAGAACAAAATAATATACTGCAGAAATGTATAACTTAAAAAGGCCTACATAAAAATCCACGATGGCATATTATGTCTATCACCTAAGGAAAACCCACAGCAACCATTTTTATCTTTTACAAATTACAAAAAAATTATGTGTAATTTTTCGAAGCTATTTTTAACAATACAGTATTTATTATTCCTTATCCAAGTAAGTACGTTAGTTACAATGTGCATTTAATGTAAATCAAAATTGCCATTCAAACTACATTATTACAATAAAGAGCTTCAGACTTAGAGTATACATTGCTATAGAGCGCGCCTTACAAGTATGAACTGCTATCACGGGTATGAACAGTACCGAGGCTCCTGGCTCAACCTCAATCAGTAGCAAAACAATACCCATCAAAATGACTTCGTAAATAATATTTAAATCGATATGTTGAATGAAAAAGTTATACAACATCGTATATTTGTAGTAATATTGACGCAAAAATACCTCAAAATGACGCCATTTTTTTGTATTTTGGCTTTAATTTTATCCATGCATATCAAATCGAACAAAAACCTTCATAACAACAAACTACATTAATAAGTGCATCTATTGATATTTTCGGTAATGCATGAAACGTCTCTATAGGTGCGCTATACCATCGCAAAGTATCTGCTAACACTCGGCGCCAAAGACCTGAGTGATAGGCGCGCTCTATATTTGTAATGTATACTCTAAGGCTTCAGAGTTATTGCAATTTCAAAATTTCGTGACGAAATAAATTCATGCAGAAATGCCCATCAAAGTCAGACCATGGAATCTATACCTTAGTATTACATAATTCTTATCTAAATAAATTATTTTGTATTCAAGATTGTTTCAATACCTGTTATTTACTTTTTAAATTATTGAAATCGGACGTTCTATTCAAAACATATTACGAAAAAATGACAATAAATCTGGTAGATTCCCATACATTATTTGAAAACTATTTATATGGGTATGAGTTATAGGGGTGCAACGGGTATTCGAAGTATGTCACAAGCGAAGACGAGAGGGGTCAGCTAAACAGAAGATGCAACGGGAAAGGGATCCGAATGTGTCGTCAGGAACCTCCATGCAACGGAGGCGGCGCTGCTGCCTACGGCAAATACCGGCCGCAAAGGGAGCGGCCCTGTAGAGAGCTGCTCGGAGGCTTCCCAATGTCCCTTTCTGGGGTTCGATAGTGTTCCCACTCCTGAGGCCATATTAAAACCGTAGATGGGTCAGGGTCAGCCGAGGAGCGTGGAACTACTAATAGTGCCATTGGGTAGAGTCACGGGGCAGTCACGGGAATAAGTATGCCCTAGGTAATCTTACACACCCAGCATCTAAAGACCCGAGACGGCATGTGGTTTTAGTCGGCCCAACAGCTAGTAACTATATATACATATAGCTGTTGTAGGTAGGCTAGCTCTGGTTACTTCTGCTTCTACTTGTAGGAAGCCTACGAGCAGCCCTCTACAGGGCCAATTTTGAAACTGTGATAACTCTGAAGTTCTCCATTGTAATAAAATAGTTTGAATAGCAATTTTAGTCTACATTAAATGCACACAATATATTTAACGTATTTAATTGGATACGGAATGATACCGTCTTGTTAAAAATAGCTTCGAAAATGACACCATTATTATTTTGTAATTTGGAAGAAGTCTTATATTGATATTGATATTATTAAGTGAAGCCTACCACAATCAATCAGTGAAAACCGCAACCAAATCGCTTCAGCCGATTCTGAAATTAGCGTGCACAAACGCACAGACAAACAGATAAACAGACAAAAATTCCAATGAACGTTGTTTTGGCTTCTATTACGTTAATAAAGTCCCCCAATAGTGGTTTTTCTCATTTCCATGCTATGTACAAACACCGATCGGTTACAATTTTATTATATGTATAGATAGATAGATAATTATGTATTGTAATTGTTAATGGTTGAAAATATACATATATTTTATTTCATAAACATAATAGTATACATCGTGTCTTCTTAAATAGGTACTAAACCTTCCAATCTCTATGTTGTATTGTTTCATAAATATGGTGGTGTACATTATAGACTTTTTACTTACTATGTTAAATTCTAACCACTCATTTTCACCAAGGAACAAGTCATTAACTTGTTTTATACAAAAATTGTGTGATCAATGTCCATAAAAATTTAGAAGTAATAATTATATTCTGTCCGTTTCTTAGTTCGTAACATATTTTTGCCATGCGTTGGCAGCACGGCCAACAATCGTCCGACTGAATTACCTGAACCTTTCACTTCACTTTTTAATACACCTTTTTTTTTAAACTTCATCACTAATAGAATTGTCCGAATTTTTATTTACAGCACTTTTGAAGTCATCATCCTTTATTTCTAGACTTATGGCCATCGCCTTCCCTTTCTGCCTGTGTAAGCACTTTCTGGACATGGATAGTGAGTCCAGGGCACATAACCTCCATAGTGGCGTCGTCTGTGCCATAATTCTAACACTCCGTTGTGTTATAGATATTTATGCGGCCCTCACCACGCGCTAAAGACTGCCTGAGAAATAACAAAATACTGTAATTAACCGAATTAAAAAAAACTACTGACTGGGTCTCGTTCGAACCAATTTTTAGTGGAAGTTTGCATGGCAATTTACATCATATATTTTTTTTAGATTTATCATTCTCTCATTTTAGAAGTTAGAGGGGGGGGGGGGGGGGACACATTTTTCCACTTTGGAAGTGTCTGTCGCGCAAACTATTCAGTTTAGAAAAAATATATGTTAGAAACCTCAATAATTTTGAGTTTCAGTTCTAAGTATGGGGACCCCCAAAATTTAATGCTTTTTTTTATTTTTGTGTGAAATTCTTAATGCGGCACATTCTCTTACCAAGTTTCAACAGCATAGGCCTTATAGTTTCGGAGAAAAGTGGCTGTGACATACGGACGGACAGACAGACGGACGGACGGACAGACAAGACGAATCTATAAGGGTTCCGTTTTTTTGCCATTTGGCTACGGAACCCTAAAAACCTAACACCCCCCACTCCGAGCTCGCACGAATCGAGACGAGCTGCTCCGAAATCGTTCCGATTTCTCCTAAAGTGTCTAGATGACGGCAGGTAGGCTAGGTATCAAATTGATTTCTGTGTGTCGTTTTTATCATGATGAAATAATAAGGAAATGTAAAGGAAAGACAAAAGGCATACCTTAAATATCTGTCATTGATCCTATGTTTCTGTCTTGTTATTAATAGACCTAATATTACATGGATCCAAGTGATGGCAAATTGGAATATTACCATGTTGTATAATGTTTTTTTACAAAACTCCGGCATAGTTTTCGCCAACAATAATATATTATGCACCATGTGGTTCCCGAGCATGAACCTGTAAAAATATAGTTAAGTAAGTAAATGTGAAATATGTGTTACTCTTGTTAACATACAGAAGGCCAATGAGGATGAAGATTTGTATTTTTATATTCAACTAAACTCAAAACTACTAAACCGATTTCCAAAAATCTTTTAACATCAGAAAGCGGCATTATCATTGATTGCAGATAACTGCAGAATTGCATATAATTCGCTCAACCGGACTAATGCAACTGAGCAGTGGCAGAAGTTCGATCAACCGGACTAGTGCAACTCACCAAATTACTGTTATTATATGAGTCTAGGAGCAATAATACGATGTTCTTTTGTCAATGGAACTGATGCAACTCAAGAATTGCATACAGTTTGGTATTTTTTTTTAACAACCGGACTACTGCAACTATCGACTCCACACCGAATAACTGAAGTCCTATCAGTAGGGGGAGCATTAATACGATGTCTTTATGACAACCGAACTGATGCAACTCAAGAATTGCAGATATTTTGGTGTATTTCTTCACAACCGGACTACTGCAACTATCGACTACCTACCGAATTACTGCTGTTCTATCGCTACAGTAGCAACAGTTTGATGTTTTTTCGACAAACAAACTGATGCAACTGCAGAATTGCATATAATTCGCTCAACCGGACTAATGCAACTGAACAGTGGCAGTAGTTCGATCAACCGGACTAGTGCAACTCACCAAATTACTGTTATTCTATGAGTCTTGGAGCAATAATACGTTTTTTTTTGACAACCGAACTGATGCAACTCAAGAATTGCATACAGTTTGGTGTTTTTTTTAACAACCGGACTAATGCAACTATCAACTATTCACCAAATTACTCTTTCCTATGGTAAGGGAGCAATAATTTGATGTTTTTTAAGAACCTAACTACCCAACGGACTACAGCTACACAAAAGTAGCAATAGTTCGATGCTGTTTGACAACTGAACTAATGCAACTGAAGAGTTGCAGTAGTCCGGTCAACCGAACTACTCACCGGACTGCTGCTACACAAAAGTAGCAACAGTTCGATTCCGTTTGACAACCGGACTACTGCTACTGAAAAGTTGCAGTAGTCCGATCAACCGGACTAGCAACCGAACTACTGAGACTAGAGGGTTCGTAACATATTTTTGCCATGCGTTGGCAGCACGGCCAACAATCGTCCGACTGAATTACCTGAACCTTTCACTTCACTTTTTAATACACCTTTTTTTTAAACTTCATCACTAATAGAATTGTCCGAATTTTTATTTACAGCACTTTTGAAGTCATCATCCTTTATTTCTAGACTTATGGCCATCGCCTTCCCTTTCTGCCTGTGTAAGCACTTTCTGGACATGGATAGTGAGTCCAGGGCACATAACCTCCATAGTGGCGTCGTCTGTGCCATAATTCTAACACTCCGTTGTGTTATAGGTATTTATGCGGCCCTCACCACGCGCTGAAGACTGCCTGAGAAATAACAAAATACTGTAATTAACCGAAATAAGGTCTGGGAAAAAGATAATATAAAAAAAAAGACGTGTGGCACTCGGGGACTGCCGCGGTAAAGCTATTGCATAGCATTTGCACTCGCCCATGAAGGGTTCCGTAGTAGCAAAGGCGAAAACTGCGGTTTATGACGTATTAAAAAAAACTACTGACTGGGTCTCGTTCGAACCAATTTTTAGTGGAAGTTTGCATGGCAATTTACACCATATATTTTTTTTAGATTTATCATTCTCTCATTTTAGAAGTTAGGGGGGGAGGGGGGACACATTTTTCCACTTTGGAAGTGTCTCTCGTGCAAACTATTCAGTTTAGAAAAAATATATGTTAGAAACCTCAATAATTTTGAGTTTCAGTTCTAAGTATGGGGACCCCCAAAATTTAATGCTTTTTTTTATTTTTGTGTGAAATTCTTAATGCGGCACATTCTCTTACCAAGTTTCAACAGCATAGGCCTTATAGTTTCGGAGAAAAGTGGCTGTGACATACGGACGGACAGACAGACGGACGGACGGACAGACAAGACGAATCTATAAGGGTTCCGTTTTTTTGCCATTTGGCTACGGAACCCTAAAAACCTAACACCCCCCACTCCGAGATCGCACGAATCGAGACGAGCTGCTCCGAAATCGTTCCGATTTCTTCTAAAGTGTCTAGATGACGGCAGGTAGGCTAGGTATCAAATTAATTTCTGTGTGTCGTTTTTATCATGATGAAATAATAAGGAAATGTAAAGGAAAGACAAAAGGCATACCTTAAATATCTGTCATTGATCCTATGTTTCTGTCCTGTTATTAATATACCTAATATTACAAGGATCCAAGTGATGGCAAATTGGAATATTACCATGTTGTATAATGTTTTTTTACAAAACACCGGCATAGTTTTCGCCAAAAATAATATATTCTGCACCATGTGGTTCCCCAAGACGAACCTGTAAAAATATAGTTAAGTAAGTAAATGTGAAATATGTGTTACTCTTGTTAACATACAGAAGGCCAATGAGGATGAAGATTTGTATTTTTATATTCAACTAAACTCAAAACTACTAAACCGATTTCCAAAAATCTTTTAACATCAGAAAGCGGCATTATCATTGATTAACATAGACTTTATTATATTTTCAAAAAAATTAGGGATCCTTACTAGAGGGTACGTATTTGAATACCTAAAATTATAATACCTAAAGTTAAATAACCTAAGTTCAAAATACCTAAAATCTAAATACCAAATGGTTTAAAATACCTAAACCACTAATACCTAAGTACTTAATACCTAAATTTGAAATACCTATTGGACTAATTACCTAATGTTTCAAATGCCTAAAGTTAAAACAACAAAGGTTGATATACCAAAATTTAATATACCAAATGGTCAAAATACCTAAAATAATGCACCACACACCACACACAACAATATGTGGGTAGATCAACATAGGCCTCTCCCATAGACTTCCAGAATGACCGATCTAAAGCAGCCCGCATCCAGCGCTTTAAAAAAAGGGACACTGCCCACCCCGACTCGGATAGATTAGGTTAGAAGGCTAAGGCGGGAGCGGAGCGGAGCGGAGCTCCCGCATTAGCCTTCGTGGTTATTTTTTTTTATAACCACACAAACAAGGATTTGGAACTTCAGGATTGGAGCAGACAATCCTTGTATGAGTGGTTATAAAAAAAAATAACCACGAAGGCTAAGGCGGGAGCGGAGCGGAGCGGAGCTCCCGCCTTAGCCTTCTAACCTAACCTATCCGAGTCGGGGTGAGCAGTGTCCCTTTTTCTTTAAGCCGTACCACATATTATTTCTTAAATTGTCGGTATTTTAATTTTCAGTATTTAGACCTTTCGATCATAGGTATAAACATTCGGGATTTTAATATTCGGCCTTCCGTTCGTAGGGCTTATGAAATTCGATAATTTCAAATTAGGCATTGTAATACGTACTCACTATAATATCAATTTGTCATTTAAAGCTTTGGGTATTTTAAAAGTAAGTCAAAAAACCATTAGGTATTTAGATTTTAGGTATTTTGAACTTAGGTTATTTAACTTTAGGTATTCAAATACTTAGCCATTTTAAACTTTCGGTATTTTAAATTTAGGTCAACCCACCATTAGGTATTTAGATTTTAGGTATTTTGAACTTAGGTTATTTAACTTTAGGTATTATAATTTTAGGTATTCAAATACGTACCCATTACAATGCCTAATTTGAAATTATCGAATTTCATAAGCCCTACGAACGGAAGGCCGAATATTAAAATCCCGAATGTTTATATGATCGAAAGTTCTAAATACCGAAAATTAAAATACCGACAATTTAAGAAATAATATGTGGTACGGCTTAAAGAAAAAGGGACACTGCTCACCCCGACTCGGATAGCCTTCGTGGTTATTTTTTTTTTATAACCACTCATACAAGGATTGTCTGCTCCAATCCTGAAGTTCCAAATCCTTGTATGTGTGGTTATAAAAAAAATAACCACGAAGGCTAATGCGGGAGCTCCGCTCCGCTCCGCTCCGCTCCGCTCCGCTCCGCTCCCGCCTTAGCCTTCTAACCTAACCTATCCGAGTCGGGGTGGACGTTGTCCCTTTTTTTAAAGCGCTGGATGCGGGCTGCTTTAGATCGGTCATGGTGCATAATTTTTAGGTATTTTGACCATTTGGTATTAAATGTTGGTATATCAACCTTTGTTGTTTTAACTTTAGGCATTTTAAACATTAGGTAATTAGTCCAATAGGTATTTCAAATTTAGGTATTAAGTACTTAGGTATTAGTGGTTTAGGTATTTTAAACCATTTGGTATTTAGATTTTAGGTATTTTGAACTTAGGTTATTTAACTTTAGGTATCATAATTTTAGGTATTCAAATACGTACCCTTACTAGAACTTCAATAATGTAATCCAAGGTGTAAAAAAATTACCTAAAACATTTCTTACATCGCGTGCGCTGCGAAAACTATTGATGATAGAACAAAATAATATACTGCAGAAATGTATAACTTAAAAAGGCCTACATAAAAATCCACGATGGCATATTATGTCTATCACCTAAGGAAAACCCACAGCAACCATTTTTATCTTTTACAAATTACAAAAAAATTATGTGTAATTTTTCGAAGCTATTTTTAACAATACAGTATTATTCCTTATCCAAGTAAGTACGTTAGTTACAATGTGCATTTAATGTAAATCAAAATTGCCATTCAAACTACATTATTACAATAAAGAGCTTCAGAGTTATTGCAATTTCAAAATTTCGTGACGAAATAAATTCATGCAGAAATGCCCATCAAAGTCAGACCATGGAATCTATACCTTAGTATTACATAATTCTTATCTAAATAAATTATTTTGTATTCAAGATTGTTTCAATACCTGTTATTTACTTTTTAAATTATTGAAATCGGACGTTCTATTCAAAACATATTACGAAAAAATGACAATAAATTAAAATATATTCAAAATTCAATCTCGATCTAATGTCAAACATGATTTTTATTAAGGGAATTGACTTTCAAGTGAATAAAATAGTACCTAGCACAAAAATCTTAGAGTATACATTATATAAGGTCCTTAAGTATGAAATTAGCGTTTTGTCGTACTGACCACTTTGATCTGAAATATTATCTCCTCTTTGGGATTTTTTTATATTTTAATATATTTTTATTTTAAAACTAAAACTAATAGTATACAAATTATACTTAATAAAAAAATCAATAATAATAATGGCAACACTGGTTGCTAACGGTCGCATATATTTTTCTCCTTTGATTAACTTTATGTCTTTTCTCATCCATTATTTTTGTTTTTTTCTTCGAATACCAATACAAATACCACTGTGCTTTCTAGAATTTCCCCAGTTCATAATTTCCAAGCAATAAAAATATATAGCTAAAATGAAGTGGACAATAAATAGAACGAAATATAAAAACAATCCCAAAAACCTATGACAGACAGGATCTCGCGTATGTATTCCAGACAGGAGATGTCAAAATCCAACCGAACCAATGAAGAAATAAGCTAGAGAAATAGTACAGAATGCACAAAATACACCTACGGACCCGTCGTGCAGCTCCGCCTCGCAGCCTCCGGACACCATATCTCCGAGACTAGCTACTGCTAAGACGTCGAGCTCCGACGAGTATTTCTCTCCGCCGACAACACCTGTGCGTCGGCCGGGGAGAGGCCAACCACCGGCCAGCTTGGGGCCCCGAAGCCGACCGGGCTTGGAGTTATACGATATGGATACGACATATGTGCAAATACTGAAACCGCGAAGCATCCTGGTCCGTAGGAATAGAACCAAATTAAATTTAAACTTAAATTCCCTGATTTATAAAATCCGAAATTTTCTAACAAAATAATTATTAAAATAAATGTAGAAAATGCAACCACTTGTATAAGTCATTAAATAGTTTCATCCATTGCTTTAAAGTCATTGACTGTGTCATAAGTCATTAATAAATACGCACACACCTTCACACACACACACAACAACTTCACACACACACACAACAATAGGCATAGTAGGTAACTTACTTGAACAGCTAAGCGGCAACATGCGATTCTACAGAGTGCTCAAAGTTGTTCAAATTCTATAAAATTAAAACTCTAGTTTCTGCCCTTAATACTGGACCAATTTTGTTCAAACTTTTCCTGCTTGAAGCTTAGGGGGTACCAAGTATATGGTTTCAATTATTGCCTATATGTCGTATCCATATTGTATAGGGTTCTCGCTACCGGAGGCACTGTGCGCCGCATGGCATGGACACCAGCAATAAATGAAAACGTCGGGCATATTATGTGGCTACAGAGTTGGGAACCAACCTCACTGCGTATCGTGGTCGTATACTATCTCTGTTTCAGGAACTTGAACCAGCTGTCAACGTATCTGCACAAATCGGACCAGGTTCGAGCTATTCAGCGGTGTAACTTGTTGGATGGTGCCGTACTTGAGAGGCTATTCTCTGACGTACAGAATAGTCTTGCTATTCCCACTTCATCGCAAGCTGTGCCTCCGGTGGAATCCAGTGCGCCTACGCGTGTAAGTCCACCACAGCTCGTTTACGCTGATGAAGTGGAGGAAAGTGAGACTATCCATATATACCCAGTATAATGAACTATTACTTTGGAAGATGCGATGCTGGAATACCGATCCATGATACCAAGCAGTCGACCTCGCTTGCCTCATTTGTCTACGCATAAACGCAATATAGCGCTGGTATGTGCCCTAGATTCGATATTACCTAATTATTTAGAAAATAGCGAAGAACTCGGTGATACACATTCAATTTTGTATTGTGCGGCCGTTGCAGCGTGCCGAGTGGCAGGTGTCAAATTTATTGTTAATAAACCTGCTACTCGACCTAATAGACTACTGGCCCGTGTAGAAAAATGATGGGTCATTTGAACCACCAGGTGACCTTTATAGAACGATATAAGAGCATAAAATAATAAGATTCAGCACTATGCCGTCACTTGTAAGCTGTCCAACTGAGTGCAGGTGAAGAAGAGGGGGTTGTAACCCACGATTACTTCACCATGTCGCATGATTTTTGTACGGCGTTGCGGAATAATGGATTAGAAGCAGTATTGAAATATTATGAAACTGATGCCGTACAAAATCAAATGACCAAATTTACCCTGGTAATGTCGGAAAATAAAATAAAAATTCCGACTTTGTGGCTCACCATTTTTTGTACAGCACTACGCGTTTGCTTGTTATTTTTCATGGATCTATCGATGGTAAGAATGCCGTACAAAAATATATGACCAAAATGTACTCACTCTACCTGTACTTTGTACCTGTACTCACCTGCACTCAGTTGGACAGCTTACAAGTGACGGCATAGTGCTGAATCTTATTATTTTATGTTCTTATATCGTTCTATATAGGTCACCTGGTGGTTCAAATGACCCATCATTTTTCTACACGGGCCAGTAGTCTATAAGCATGCTGTGCCGGCCTGGCAGTATAGGATTGAGTGTCGTATTGCCGAGGCTAGGGCACTTATTGACAAGCTAATCTGCTTCAGATCGGGCAATACGCACCCGAGGGTGATGCGCTTTGTGACACAGGCGTTTGCAGGAACTAACGTTAGTCCTCAACTGTACGCGTCATGTGACACAGAGCGCACCGACTTTCTGAAGCAGAAAGTTTATGCATGGGCAAATCGAATCCGTCGCTATAAAAAGCGCGTGGATAGGTATAATCAGAATCGCATTTTTCAGAAGGATGAGAGGTGGGTTTATCGCAAATGGGAACAACCCGAGTCAGGTGTGGATGACGTTGCTCGACCGGATGCTGATGCTACGAATACATTCTGGTGTAGCATCTGGTCGACACCTGTCGTCCACACAGAAGGTGATTGGATTTTTGGTTTGATTGGTTGAACAAGCATGTGAGAATATACAGATTATGGAGCCAGTAACCATAACACCTGATGATGTTGCAAGTGCAGTCCGTTCGTTACCGAATTGGAAGTCCCCAGGGCCGGACGGATTGCACAACTTTTGGCTGAAGTGGCTCCGTAACCCACATGCTTGTTTAGCAACTCAATTCCAATCGGCTTTAGACTCGGGTACACTTCCTAATTTCGTAACAACTGGCAAAACCCACTTACTTCATAAGTCCGATAGTGCTACGGACCCCAAAAATTATCCACAGTGACCCGTTCACCCACCAACTTCTCCCACTGGTGGGTGCAAGGGAAATTTCTGTTTACCCGTACACCCACTGCATCATGGCGGGAAAAGTATCGATATCAATTGAATCTACCACCCGTGCACAAACTGGCGACTTCATTGTTTATGTTAAGAACTATGTTAAAAAAAATTTTAACTAAGCGAAAAAAAAATAAAAAAGCCAAAAAAAGCTAAAAAAAAAAGCTGGAACGCATAAAAAAATTAATAAAAATTATGTAACGGTAGCTAAACTTTTGACTAAAATATATTTACTTAACGCCAAATTCTAAATTAAATGATTCATGATCGCACATTATAAAAGATACTCATCAGAGATCAGATACTTCAAGCCCAATTTATTTAATACGAAATTAAAATTATGTAGGTGGTGATTCTTTGTAAACCAGATTAGACATGTTTTTGACTGAAGAACACATCAATTTATTCTCCAATAATCACAAAAATTTTAGGTTACATAGTAAATAAAAATGTCTATCGACGCATATATTAATTAATTGAGATTATTTAATACAAGCAATAATTTAACTAACAGAAAACAGTAAAAACTAATTAATCTGGTGTGTCCCCATGCCGCTTTTTGTTGAATTACTAGATTTTTTGCGACCTTAAGAAGCAATTATATTAAAATAAGAATGTTGCATCAATATTTGAATATAATATGTTTCTTGATATGTTATAAGTTATAACTGAAATTCAAAATAATTGGATATCTTCGTAATTACATTACTTTAAAAAATATCCCCGACGAAAATGATAATTCAACTGGCGCATCTTGTTCAAGCATAATTTCAATGTAAACACAAAATATTTGCTTAATGAATACTGACACGTGATTGGTCGCGTCAGTCAGTAGCAAGCTATCGAACACTTGCACGTTCAAGTGTTATATTTTGTTAAAAAATACGACTGAAAGTTGTTATTTGGGAGTTTGTCACGCATGTCGCATAATTAATCTGTATTCTTTCATGGATTGCGGGTTTTTAGTTATGTTTTGAAACTTAACCAAGGTCTGTCATAATGTTATCTATTCATGTTAATTACACCTTTAATTATATCTGTTCATAAATAAAGGTGCAGGGTTCGATTAACTATAACTTTCTAATTTGTCTGGCTCCCATTAGTCTGGTTTTATCTGGCTCTTATGCCCAGATGAATTTGACCGGACCAGATAAATTAGGATTAATTAAAAATAACAACAATAATCTCAACTTATGACCAGTTTTTTTTACGTTTTTATGAGCTTTAATGAAAAAGATTTTTAGGTGCAAGGGGGTCCACCAAGATCTTGGGCCCCAGGCCAACCTCACCTGCAAGCCAGTGCACCTGCTGAAGAACGGACGAGGCTCTGGCGCTGGCTTTCCCTTCGGGGTTGGAAGTTGGCAATTGCCCCCGGAAAGGCCAAAAAATGGTTGACGTACTCTGCAGGCAGAGAGTGGCCGTGGCGTTCCTGCAGGAGACTCGTTGGGGTGGCAGTAGCTCCATGCACATTGGGGACGGCTACCAGCTGATGTACACAGGTGCACCTGATTCGTGGTGCTCTCCCAGACGTTGCGACTTATGGTCGTGAGGGTGCTTATCAATGGAATTGTAACCCACCTGATAAGTGCCTATGCGCCACAGGCTAGGCGTAGCGAAGCCGAAAAGTTCGTTCTGGGACAAACTCGGGGAAGTGCAGGCTTCGTGACATCCTGCTGTCGCAGGGAATCGTCCTGGGTGGTGACCTGAACGGTCATGTGGGTGGCGGGTGTGAGGAGTTTGAGCGTGTCCACGGTGGTTTTCGATACGGTAGTCGCAAGTTGCAACCCTATGCGACTGCCATTCATACCATCGTGAACACGTACTTCAAAAAGAAATCTGAACATCTTAACACCTACTCGTACAAGAGCGAAGGGCGCTCTACCCAGGTAGATTTCCTACTTACTAGGAGGCACAGGATCAGCTAAGTGGCCAACTACAAGGTTACACCCGAGGCGACTCTCACTAGCCAACACCGTCTCCTTGTCATGGACCTCCGCGTGAAACCCAAAGGCAAACGTGCTGAGCGTGCCCAACGCAGAATTAAGTGTTGGCTGTTTGATGAAGTCAAGTCCCAAAGTCTCGTCTCAGCCATCAGTGACAAGTACGCTGATGCTGTAGACGAACCAGTACAGGTTTGCTGGGACAGGATTCAGGCAGCTATTCTTCGCGCGGGGAGGGCGGCGCTCGGTATGTCTATGGGTGGACGAAAGTGTGACAGGGACACTTGTTGGTGGAACGACACAGTCCAGAAAGAGATCAGGGCGAAGAAAGTCCTCTTTAAAAAGTAGCAAGCGTCCAAATCTTCCGAAGACCGCGATGCGTACAAAGATGCAAATTCACCCCCAGAAGAGCCGTAGCCAGGGCTAAACGAGACCACTTGCAATGGCTATATACCAAAGTTCAAAGTTCAAAGTTCAAAGTTCAAAGTTCAAAGTTCAAAGTTCAAAGTTCAAAGTTCAAAGTTCAATGTCCTTTATTTGTTGAATATGGTACAAAAATGTTGTTTACATTATAGTGGAATCGTCTGAGGTGCAAAAGTTGGTGCGGTCCAGGGTCAAAGCGGCACAGGGTCTATCTAAGTGCCGCTGCACTCAAGACCCTGGGGGCAATCTGTTGTACGAGATAGTCGCGGTGAAGGAGAGATGGCGCCCATCTACCACGAGCTGCTTAATAAGCAGCATATAGAGGTGCAGCCACCAGACCTCCCTCCGAATCAAGGACTAGTGCCACCGATAACGCCTGCAGAATTCGAGACTGCCATTCGCCGCATGAAGAACCGGAAAGCTGTAGGATCCGACGAAGTCCCTATCGAGGCTTGGAAGGCAAAGGGTGCCCATGGTGTAAGCATTCTAGCAAATCTCTATAACCGCGTACCCGGTGAGATCCCAAGCCAGTGGAGGCTGAACATCATCACACCAATCTTCAAAATCGGTGCAGGAGAGTGGCAGTTACCGCAGATAACCGACTCCCGGATCCGACAGGAAAGTACACTCTCGGGTTGTCAGTACGGGTTTCGTCCCAGGCATGGAACCATGGACCCGGTGTTCGCCCTAAGGATTGTGGTGGGGAAACACAGGGCGAAGAACACGCCTCTGCACTGCCTATTCTTAGACATACAGAAGGCCTTCGACTGTGTTCCTCGCGCGGTGATCTGATGGGCATTGCGGGCCAAGGGAGTCCCAGAAACTTACATTGACACCATCCGAGACATTCCGGTTCTGTGGTTCGGACTGCTGTTGGTGACTCCAAAGCCTTCCCCATCACCGTCGGGGTACACCAAGGATCCGTCCTTAGTCCTTACCTGTTCAGCGTAGTATTATACGTTTTGTTGGACAGCATCAGAAACTCGCATGAGCAGCCCCCGTGGTTGCTCATGTATGCTGATGATATTGCGCTGATGGACGTGGACAGAAGCAGATTGATGCGACGCGTGAAAGGGTGAAAGGAAGTGCTTGAGAACGGCGGCGGTCTGAAGCTAAATGTAGCGAAGACAGAATACTTAGCGTTAAACTCCACAGATCTCATACCCATTTGCATAGGCGATGACTTGGTCGAGCGCACGGACCAGTTTAAGTACCTGGGATCTGTACTTCATGTGACTGGTGAAATTAACTACGACGTCAGGGCATGGATTGCTACCGCGTGGGCCAAGTAGCGAGAAATGACTGGCGTCACGCGTGATCCCAAAATGCCAGTTAGGTTGAAGAGACAGGTCTGTAAGACGATCATTAGACCTGTCCTCTCTTACATGGTTGAGAGGTGTGGCCGCTCCTGGAGCGACACAAGCAAGAACTACGTGTCACGGTGATGAAAATGCTGCGATAGATGTGTGGACTCTCGCATCCGCGGCAGTCTTCACGTCCGTGACATCGCGGATAAAATGCAAGAGAGCCGCCTTCACTGGTGCGGCCACGTCTTGCGGCAACCGCCAGGCTACGTGGGTAACAAATGCCTAGCAATGGCGCGGATGGTGCCCCCGCCGAGTCCAGGTAAAAGGGGTAGGCCCAAGAAGTCCTGGCTTGATGCCATGGAGGGTGACATGCGTGCAAATGGTCTCACTGCCATTGACGCCCAAGATCGTGCGAAGTGGAGGAGGAAGAGCTGGAAGGCGGACCCTGAGCTCCGAGGTCATCTTGGCCACGGATGTAATCAGGAAAATGCGTCTTTATGCAGATGGTGATGATGATTGCCAGATATTTTATAGTAAAGTTGATTGAAGATAATATGTTGTTCTCATTTATCTGCATCCTTCTAATTAATATGGTGCAAAAGCCCATTCATCTGCTTTGGTCATCATTAATCTGGTTGACCAATTTATCAGCACAGTCTATATCCTAAACTACTGGGTACAAATCAATGCCTTCGAAATATGATATAACATAATATAATGATCTGGTCACGATTTTATGTGAGTTAAAGTCTAAAAGTGAAAAAAAAATTGAGCCATATCAATGAGTCAGTCCGATGTAATATGCTGGCCCGCAGATTTGCAAGGTGTTCTAAACAAGCCAAAGTGACACTATTTCGGGCATACTGCCAGTCATTTTACACCTGCAGTCTGTGGGCTAGCTACACGCAGAAGGCTTTCAGCGCGCTGCGCGTTCAATATAATAATGCGTTTAGGGTGCTGTTGGGGCTACCACGCTTTTGTAGTGCGTCGGCGATGTTGGCGGAGGCAAGGGTTGATGGCTTTAATGCCATCATCCGAAAGAGATGTGCTTCCGTCCTGCGTAGGATGCGGGAGAGCTCCCACAGCATCCTGAGCGCATTAGTTGATAAGTGGGACGGTCCGATGCTGGGACACTGGGTACGTGCGCATGTACTGTAGCGTGGCCGGTGTCCTAGTGTCGTGACCATGCCCACTTCACTTTTGTCGTTTTATTTATGTGTAACTAACAATAGGATAAGATTATATTTAATTACTAACACTATGGATCACTGGTCTGAAATAAAGAAGTTTATTTATTATTATTATTATTAAATACACTCGGTTTCAAAGAATCACCCAGGTAACAATTTTGTCGTCTAATCATTTATCTTATAGGTATTATCGATATTTACTTTTCCCGCCCTATAAAGGTGCAGTGGGTGTACGGGTAAATCCATATTCCCCTTGCACCCACCAGTGGGAGAAGCTGGGCCTTACCATAAACTTTTGCTTCAACTGCCAAGCGCAGGGCAGCTCAACTTGGCACCCAACCTGGCAGGTTTTCCATTTGTACCATGAACCTGTTCGGTTGAGCTGCAATGTACCGAACACTGACACGCGTAAATTGTCTCTGATCAATTTGGCACACCACCCATATACTTATGTCATAAAACTAAACGTTCTAAAATACTTCTCGGATTCGTTACCGGTTTTCCGGTTTTAAGTATATACCAAGTATATAATATTTAAATAATATATGGCCGAAAATTAAGTTCTTTGAACAAATTTCGATTTCTTCAGTAACAACGACGACGTACATAGTAATATCATTGGAGAGGTTGAGGACTCTTTTAGTCATTTTAAAGTCCGACTAATAAAATAAAAAACCCGTACTGGGGGCGCCAAAAACACTATGATTATGACAACACCAAGTATAGTGATACACATGTAAAATGCCAAGTGTACAAATATTTTTTCAACACACTTGCTTATGAACAGGCTTTTATTTCCCCGCAATTAAGCACGGAATGACACCTAATATAAAACTGTGACTTTTTCATTGCTTCTTCTTCCTCCTAGCGTTATTCCCAGTCGCATCCGAAGCTTTCAGCTTGGAGTCTGGGGTCCGCTTTTACCAGTCATAGCTACAGATTTGGCTAGACCTCGATATTTTCCGTGAAGCGATTGCCACCTGACCTCCACGACCCAATGTTAACATTAGGTGATATCGAAGCTTCGCAGCTAGACCGTTGTTTTTGGACTTTTTAGGGCACCAACTACCCGTAACGACTGCCATAGATGTTCTTATGGCAACCGGGACCGACGGCTTAACGTGCTCTCCGAGGCACGACCAGACCAATGCAAATACCCATATTTAATGCACACAAATATTTGCACTGAGCGGGGATCGAACCCGCGCCTAGTGCGTAGCGGCCGCGTTCACTACCGCTACGCCACGGAGGCTGTCATGTTTTTCATTGCTATTATTCACAAAAGTGAGTTATAGACTTACAAGGACTGGGCACAAATCACAACACAGTAGTATCCGTATAATAGTTTACTGCTTGGAATGGTAAATACAAGTTAGACATACAGTTACATTACGGTTCTCCCTTGTTTGGTATAACAACGTTTGGTCGAATATCACTTGAACTAATTTCAGTTACAATAAAGTCATTTCACATAATTATTCATTTGACCGAATATTTAATTGGTAGAATTTTATTTAGCATAATTATTTAGTTGGAATAATATCATTTCACCGAATTTTCATTTGCACTAATTTTATTTAAACTAATGCTTCATTAGACTAATAATGATTTAGTCGAGAGATCATACCGAATATTCGGTTTAGTATTACTTAGTTTCCTTTCATTGTCAATTAACTGATGGTGGTTTCATTGTTTTTTCATATTCTGTTTTTATCTGTTATGGTCACAGTTCTAACCTAACCTAACCCTGCCGATTGCACTGACAGTTTTTCAATTTTACTTGTATTGTTTTTCATGAAACATACTCTTAGTGGTTTTCTTAAATCACGGAAATCGGCAGGGTTAGGTTAGGTTAGAACTGTAACCACAACAAGCACGAGGCGAGCGAGCGAAGCGAGCGTGCCGCGGCAGCGGCCGCCGAGGGCCAGATACATAAATTTCTACACTACATTTACATTATACCAATTGAATATTCGATGAAATACATATTGATACCAACTGAACATTACATGAAATGAGCATTATATTTTTTGATCAATAGCGCAAACGTTGTTTTCGCTAATAAATATTCGATGAAATGAAAATTATGTCAATCGATATTATGCAAAGCAATTATTTTCTCAAACGTTGTTCGAATTAGTAACATTCGACCAAACGTTGTTATACCAAACAAGGGAGAACCTTACATTACACTATGTATAGAACAGGGACCACGCGATATTGTTTTTCGGACTGCATAAAATTCTTGTATTTTATGCCTAACAGCACAGAGATCAAAATAATCGAGCATGATTTTCTTTTTTGCGTTAGGCTTATTTTTCTTAGGCGTAGAAAATACATTTGACGTTTGACCTTCTCTTCGTATTTTTATATCAGAAAAACGGGATATACCTAAAAATGTGAATAATAATTAGTCACAGTAAAATCAGTAGTTTAGGCCAATTTCATTGCACGTACTCTATGATGTACCTACCCGTCATGTTGACAACACGGTCCGTGATGTTATTTAGAGGAACAGAGTCCAATCCTTCCTACTTTTTATCCGACAAATACTTTGTTATATTATAAATTACTTTTCTTAACTGGCTTTTAATAGTTTTCGGCATATTACTATAGTTTTGTAGCGCTCTCAAACTCAACAACACGCACAATTGACACCACACTGACAGATGACCATAATGACATTGTATAGATTGTTACCATATGAAGAAATTAGTTCCAATAGTTTACCGCAATATGGCGAGGTATTTTATTTTACTGGTCGGGCTTTTATATACTTACTCAACTGTAAAAGTTACATGTTACTATTCTTGAACGAAATTTATTATGACAATTTATGAAGGAATCGTCAGAAAAAAAAACTTGACACTTGACAGTGATACTTTAGTTTTTTTTATGGAATAAAATAAGGTCATACTCTCAAAGAGGTAGGTATACGGTTGGTGATTATGATCATAGAATTATTCACAAGTCCTACTACCAAGTATTAGATTAGTAAATGATTTATTTTAAATGAATCTATTTCATCAGGATATCTTCAATGATGTACAAAGTATCACACAAACTTTCATCCCCTATTTCCCTAATTCCTCCCCCCTTTCACCCCTTCTTTTGTGATAAAAGGTCTCTGTCCGTTCCCAAGCTCTAATATGAATTGTCAGCCAATTTCATCAAAATCAGTTCAGTGGTTTAGGCGTATAAGCGTAACAGATAAACAGACAGACAGAAATATAGACATAGTAACTAGCTATTGCCCGCGGCTCCGCCTGCGTGGGTGTTGGTTATGATCAAACATAGCCTATGTCCTCTCCCAATCGAATCGAATCGAATCTATCTCTGTACCAAATTACATCAAAATAGGTTCAAGTTCATTGGTTTAGGCGTCAAAGTGTAACAGTCAGACAGACAGACAGAAAGACAGACAGAGTTACTATCGGATTTATAATATTAGTATTGATATTATCTACATCTACATCTACACTTTATAAAGAGGAAAGATTTGTTTTTTTGTTTGTTTGTAACGAATAGGCTCCGAAACTACTGGACCGATTCCAATAATTCTTTCACCTATAGAAAGCTACAATATCTAGGAGTAACATAGGCTATATAACATCACGCTACTACAAAAGGGAACGGAGCAGTGAGCATAAATGTCAATAAATCGGGCAGATTTCCATACATCTTTACTAATATTATAAAGAGGAAAGATTTGTATTTTTGTATTCGAGTAAACTCAAGAACTACTGAACCGATTTCAAAAATTCTTTTACCATTAGAAAGTTACACTATCACTGACTATTATAGTTTATATTACATTTTCAAAAAAATTAGGGATCCTTACTAAAACTTCAATAATGTAACCCAATTTGTAAAAACATTACTAAAAAATTCCTTACATCGCGTACGCTGCGAAAACTATTGAATATATAACAAAATAATGTACTGTGGAAATATATAACTTAAAAAGGTCTATATAAAAGTCCGCGATAGCATATCTCTATCTAATAAGGGTAGCCCACAGTAACCATTTTTATCTTTTACAAATTACAACAAAAACATGTGTCATTTTCGAAGCTATTTTTAACAATACAGTGTTATTCCTTATCCAATTAAATACGTTAGATACGTTGTGCATTTAATGTAGATCAAAACTGCCGTTTACACTATATAATTACAATGAATAGTTTAAGAGTAATCGCAATATTAAAAAATATTAAGGCGAAATAAATTCAAGCAGAAATACCGATCAAATTCATACCAGGGAATCTATACCTTTGTATTGATTCTTATTTATATAAATTGTTTAGTATTAAAGATTGTTTCAATACCTGTTGATTACTTTTTGAATTATTGAAATCGGACGTTCTATTCAAAAGATATTACAAAATTATATACATTATTTGAAAACTATTCAATTATGGGCATGGGCTAAGAGCGTGCAACGGGCGTTCGCAGTATGTCACGAGCGAAAACGGGGAGGGTCAGCTGAACAGAAGAGGCAACGGGTACGGGATTCGAATCGAATGCGGAGTCGGACCCTCCTTACGATACACCATGGGCAACGCAGGCGGTAGCGCCTCTCACCCAGGGGAGGCGCTGCCGCCTACGGCAAATACCTGCCGCAACGGGAGCGGCTATGTAGAGGGCTGGTCAGAGGCTTCCCACGTGCCCCTTTGACCACCAGAGGGCACAGTGGAGAGCAGGCAAGGGGAGGGTTGGTCACCGAGCGCAGGCGTGAGGATTACAGGTGTGGCTGTCTGTTACACCTTCACACCCGCCTCCCCCCTTTCCCAGATTCTATAGGGACACCGTGCTTTCCACTCCTAAGGGGGCCATCTTAAAGTTGTAGATGGCCCAGGGGGAGCGCGCAATATGCCCTAGGCAATCACCCTAGCAACGGAAGATCCGCGACGGCATGTGTGTTTAGTGACTCCGAGTCTGACATAATCACCCTGATAGCCGACGGGGGTGGTATCCGAAGGAACTTTAGCACGAAAATAAAGTTGGAACGAAATCCGAATTCCACGCGGGCGGAGCCGCGGGCAACAGCTAGTAGTATATAGTATGGAAGTAGGGATTTAAAAGCTTTATTATTTAATCAACATTTTATTTTCATATAAGTATTTACAATAGCCGCTGCTACAGGGCTTCAAAATGTGAGACATAATATAGCGTACTTTGAGGAGCACAATTTTATCGTCCTTTCTACCACATTGCGAGTTTTCACGTGATGTTCTGTGTTAAATTAGGGTAGGCAGAGACCGCCCGAGACGGCGGAGGTGACTCAGACAAACATATAGTTTATTTATAATATGGTTAGGTGATGGTATTATTGGTATTACGAGTATTTTCACGTTGCGACTTATATGGTATTACTAGCTTTTGCCCGCGGCTCCGCCCGCGACCGCCGCGACGTTTATCGCGACCAAACATAGCCTATGTCCTTTCTCAAGGTCTAACCTACCTCTATACCAAATTTCATCAAAATCGGTTCAGCGGTTTAGTCGTAAAAGTGAGACAGACAGACAGACAGACAGACAGACAGACAGACAGAGTTACTTTCGCATTTATAATATTACATAGTAGGGATTTCACGGCACAGTTAAAGCACACACTTTTTAGACAGTCTATATCGATGCAAATACATTCCGTCCGGCATTTCAAATGATTTTATCACTCTCCAGTCGATATTCCTTTGAATTTTCTTTTCTTTTCGTGTTCTCGACCAAATCATCTTCTAAAAATTCATAATGTCATCTTTATCACACATTTAAAATAATGCAAATATAACGAAATTTGTTTTTGAGAATAGTCTTGAAGGATGTAGAAAACATATTCTTAGCACAAATTAACAAACTAATAGGTTTTTATTATGAAAATGAAGAAAACAGTTCAATAAAAGGTGCTCTTGAACGCCTGCAAATTTGACAACCATCATGACAATACGGCAGTTTGGTTTTCCGCGTAAAGAGGTCAAAAACCACTTCATGGTATAATACAAAATTATTACCAGTCAGCGCGAGTCAGCCGGTGAAAAGTTAATCACGTGATCACTGAACAGACAATCGCTGTATCGCCTGCGGGTGCTGGGGCCTTACCATAAACTTTTGCTTCAACTGCCATGCGCAGGGCAGCTCAACTTGGCACCCAACCTGGCAGTTTTTCCATTGGTACCATGAACCTCTTCGGTTGAGCTGCAATGTACCGAATACTGACACGCGTAAATTGTCTCTGATCAATTTGGCACACCATCAACGTTCTAAAATACTTCTCGGAATCGTTACCAAAGGAGTTTTATATACCAAATAAATATTATTTATATAATATTATATATATAGCCGATGATGAAGTTCTTTGAACAAATTTCGATTTCTTCAATAACAACGTACATTATAATATCATTTGAGTTCTTTTAGTCATTTTATATACTCAACTGTAAAAGTTATTAAGATGTTACTATTCTTGAACGAAATTTATTATGACAATTTATGAAGGAATCGCCAGAAAAAAAAACTTGACAGTGAGTACTTTAGTTTTTTATGGAATAAAATAAGAATAAGGTCATACTCTCAAAGAGGTAGGTATACGGTTGGTGATTACGAGCGAAATATGATCATAGAATTATCCACGAGTCCGACACTGCCAAGTATTTAAATTCGGTTATGAAATTAGTAAATGATTTATTTTAAATGATCACTACTATATTATTTATTAATTCGATGAAAGATTAGGATCAATCCCGTCCCTGTCAGTCAACAGGCTTTGAATCTTATCTATTATAGGTATTACAAACCATTTTGAATCTTATCTACCTACAGGAGAAAAAGATCATCGTCATTTGAAGGCGAAGGAGGAGCAGCGCGGCATCGCCAGGCATCGCGCGGGCGCGCAAACCTTCTCGCAATCATTTCTAGTACAAAACCCTGGCCGCTGCTCTTTCAGTGGGCCATTGACCTTTAGATTTCCCAAACATTCTAATCTATCTATTTCATCAGGATAATCTTCAATGATGTAGGTACTAAGTATTACACAAACTTTCATCCCTCAAAGGTAGCCTCTGTCCGTTCCCTAGCTCTAATATGAATTATCAGCAAATTTCATCAAAATCAGTTCAGTGGTTTAGGCGTATAAGCGTAACAGACAAACAGACAGACAGAAATATAGAAATACTAGCTGTTGCCCGCGGCTCCGCCCGCGTGGGTGTTGGTTATGATCAAACATAAGTCCTCTCCCAAAGTTGAATCTATCTCTGTACCAAATTACAACAAAATAGGTTCATTGGTTTAGGTATCAAAGTGTAACAGACAGACAGACAGAGTTATTATCGGATTTATAATATTAGTATGGATATCATAGATTAATATATATACTAATGGATATTATAGTATATAGTATGGATGAAGTATGGAAGTAGATGGATTTAAAAGCTTTATTATATAATCAACATTTAATTTCACATAAGCATTTACAATAGCCGCTGCTATAATGGCTTCATAATGTAGAACGTTGTGAGACATCTAAAGCGTACTTTGAGGAGCACAATTTTATCGCCTTTTCTACCACATTGCGAGTTTTCACGTGATGTTCTGTGTTAAATTAGGGTAGGCAGAGATCGCCCGAGACGGCGGAGGTTACTCAGACAAACATATAGTTTATTTATAATATGGTTAGGTGATGATATTATTGGTATTACGAGTATGTTCACGTTGCAACATAAATGGTATTATTTCAGTTCAAGTACACACTTTTTAGACAGTCTATATCGATGCAAATACATTCCGTCCGGCATTTCAAATGATTTTATCACTCTCCAGTCGATATTCCTTAGAATTTTCTTTTCTTTTCGTGTTCTCGACCAAATAAAATCATCTTCTAAAAATTCTCATAATGTCATCTTCATCACACATCTAAAATAATGCAAATATAACGAGATTTGTTTTTTAGAATAATCTTGAAGGATATAGAAAACTTAATCTTTGCACAAATTAACAAACTATTAGGTTTTTATTATGAAAATGAAGAAAACAGTTCAATAAAAGGTGCTCTTGAACGCCTTCAAATTTGACAACCATTATGACAATACGGCAGTTTGGTTTTCTGCGTGAAGATGTCAAAAGCCACTTCATGGTACGAAATTATTACCAGTCGGCGCGAGTCAGCCGGTGAAATGTTAATCACGTGATCACTGACCAGACAATCGCTGTATCGCCTGCTTTACATAGCGTTCATAGTACGAAATATGACAGCCGTTCATTTCCCGGCCAATATTGACCTGTTTAGCCTGACCTGTAGAGCTTATGGTAAGCCACCTGTACATACATAGCGTTCATAGTACTCGCGCGCGATCAGAATGGGATTGACGTTTTGGAACTGAGACGTATGTATAATAGTCCCGTAGCGTCGGCAAACTCAAGTTCGAATTTTGAAAGGACATCATTCACGCTCCATACGCTACGCCCACGTAGAATTCTGATTTCGTTAAACCAGATAGTAACGTGATGATATTTAACCTATGTTGGCACTTGATACTGTAGTGTAGCTTTCTAACCCTCTTTCCCAACTGTACCATTGATTAATACCATTAATGATACTAGGAATCTTTGTCCCACTAGTAGATACCATTGTATACGATACTAGTTTTGCAGCCGGGTTTACATACAGCTATACCATTGATTAGTATTACACAATTCACAATTCTTAGGTCTGGTGTGATTTACTATTATTATTGACATAACTTTTTTATTCATCAACCGATTTTAATGAAAAATGTTGAGTGAAGCCTACCACAATCAATCAGTGAAAACCACAACCAAATCGAGTCAGCCGATTCTGAAATTAGCGTGCACAAACGCACAGACAAACAGACAAAAACTCCAATGAATGTTGTTTTGGCTTCTATTACGTTAATAAAGTCCCCCAATAGTGGTTTTTCTCATTTCCATGCTATGTACAGACACCGATCGGTTACAATTTTATTATATGTATATAGATAGATATGTATAGATAGATTTACCAGACTCTTTATGAATAACTTTCAGAGTTTCCTTCATTTTGTTAGGGGCCACAATCTTTTTCGTTTTAATGTGAATGGCCTTTGCTTGTCTATATACTTTTTTTAACACCTTGGAGTAATTTTAAACATATTCAATTAAACTACTGTCAAATCTGTACTGTTTTTGGGCGTATAAATCGAATGGCGTTCGTCTACTTTTATATCCCTACAGTAGTTCATTCATAAAATTTAGATTAAGTACTGTGCTTTGACATTTTTGTTTGAATGAGTATATTCTCCAACAAGTCCATAAATTCTTTAATTTTATTAGAAGTGGGTCTATACATTATTTTCTCTTTAGGTAAGGATACTATTTGACCACAGTGATCTGAGGGTAACTTGCTTATTACAGACTTATCTATGTACACGCTATCACTAAAAAAAATTATCCAGTAAACTGGCAGTCGTAGCAGTGATTCTAGTCGGTTCACAGAAAATATTTTCAAGATTATAGTTAACTCTTAAATATGTTTAGAAATTGAGTACTTTTCCTATACTCTTTCAAAATGTTTATATTAAAGTCACCGCACACAATTAGACTCTTCCTATTACTTGATGCAATATCAAGAACTGTGCCAGAAGTTTACTCTCTACTTCTACCGAGTTACCCCATACAACGATGCCGTATCGTAGCACTGATGAGATGTATCCATGATACGCTGACAGAGCTTTGTTGCTGTGCTACTAATGTAGCAATTTTATATTTGTCATACTTTATAAGATAAATACTATCTTTGGTCTGAAACTCAGAATACAGAACAAACCAGAAACAGCAAAGGGCGAAAAGTGAAGAAAAAAAAACCAGGACAGATTGACTTATTCGTCAACTCGCCACTTGAAAACTCGCCACTTGGTGTCGAGATTTTTAATCGCATTTACTCGTATGCACGTAGCGCGTCAGACGTTTTGCATCAATGGCATCAATGTCAATTTTAAGTGCAGGTAGGTAGGTACAAAAATATTCAGGTCACTTTACTCGTCCAAGCATTATTCCTTGTTGCATCGCATCGCAAACAAGTCGGTAATAGTTATTTGTTATACAAGAGTGCAAAGTTGCTTTTTAACCGCGTGCTCAGTTTTGATGACCGAGCAAGCGAAAGATTCTAAATTTGAATCACGAGCGCAGCGAGTGATTCATAAATTAGAATCTTGAGCTTTAGCGAGGGAATCAAAAGAGCACAAGGTGAAAAATCTTTGCACTCGAGTGCAACACGTAACTTTTCATCCCACCTCAGCGAGGAAATAATGAAATGTTTCTTCTTCATCCTAGTGTTAATTCCTAGTCGCATCGAAAGCTTTCACCTTGGAGTTCGGGGTCCGCTTTACCAGTCTTAACTGCGGATTTAGCAGCTGGACCTCGATATTTTCCGTGAAGCGACTACCACCTGACCTCCACAGCCCAATGGTTACATTAGACGATATCGAAGCATTGCAGCTAGACCGTTGTTGTTGAACTTTTTAAGGCTCCAATTGCCCGTAACGACTGCCATAGAAGTACTTTCATTACCGCTACATCACGGAGGATGTATAATGTGTAATAATGAAATGCAAAAAATAAAAAAATCAACAACAATGTTCAACAATATAAAGCAAAAATAATATATGCGCGCAAAGCAAATTTAAAAAAAAGAAGTAGGTACACCAAGGAGGTTCCAAAACTGAGTTTTTCATAAATTAAAAAAAAGTTTTATGATAAATTCGGCACCATAGAGGTAGAAGTAAATAGGTTTAGTGATGTTTTGAATTCACAAACCTAGTGCATACGATGTTCTAAATTCAAATTTACTTTACCTCTCTAGAGGATAAAAACGACTTTTACACTCAGATATCGAAGAGAAAAAAGACGCTTTCCGAGATGGTGGGATGAAAATAATATTATTATAAATATGTGAATATTAAATTTGTTTGTTGAATGTATAATAGCTATTTCGAATTTTTTTTATAGGCCTTGTATTAACTTGCACTGTATGTTGGATGTAGGTAGGTATTTTACCTACTTAATTTTGTCGAAAATAAATCTTGCAACTCGATTTTGAAGCAGATATCCTCAACCGATTTTGATGAAATTTTGGATAGGTACATGTTAGTTTAGGTTTGATAATGCATTAATATGGTACCATGGAGCTGGTCTGATGATAAATTCAGAAGATGGCTATTAGGAACTACTAAACTAAACAAGACAAACCTATCGAGTTTGATATCATTTGTCTTGTCTTAGCAAACTCTCTGGTATTTATTTATTGAATACAGGATCTAAAGATGGAGTCTGAACTTAGTCTGAGTATGACCATAGGAGTTTGTCTTAAGGAATTGAAGAAATACCATTAATTGTGCCAACAGCGACCATTTACTGATTGTCCGGCTTGTAGGGCTGTATACCCTCCATAGCCCCTTCACTGCTTGTTGCAGGTCAATAACAAAAACTTAACAAAATAAATAGCAAACAATAATTTTTGTGAACTCGCCTGTGCGTACCTACTCGCAGCACTCGCAGCCCTCGCAGGCGCGTGCATCGTTACGCACAAACTTCCGAATCGTCATTCCTTTTGAATCGACATGTAGTATATAATTATTATGTTACGGCTAATACCCGAAGTGCGGCTGCACCTAGTTTTAGCCGGTTAGAAGTAGGTGTAGCCACTTACTCTTGGTTAAACCTAGTACGAGCCGATTGTTTTCGGGTAATCTGAAATAAATAAGCTCGACGGAGCCCCGCTTCGCGGGGCTCCTACATCTGGGTGGTTTAAAAAAAAAACACAAAGACTAAGGCGGGAGCGAAGCGAAGCGGAGCTCCCGCCTTAGTCTTCTAACTTAACCTATCCGAGTCGGATTGCACTGAGTCGGGGTGTTAACGATAATTAATTTCGACATTGAAATTTCTAATTTAATGTAAATTTCTAAAGTGGCTACACCTAGTTCTAACTGGCTATGCAGCCGCAAAACAATCGGCTCGTATTAGGTTTAACCACAGATAACATAATACTAGTTTAACCAAGAGTAAGTGGATACACCTAGTTCTAACCGGCTAAAACTAGGTGCAGCCGCACTTCGGGTATTAGCCGTAACACATAATATACGCCACGGACATCATGAGTAACATGAGTTAGATATAAACAAGCTATTATGTGGGTACCCTATATTGGTGGTTTTATCGCAATATTATGTAGAATGTAGTTTGGTACTTATTATTTTTTTCCATAAAATGTTTCCAATTTTGGTTTCCCTACCGATTGATGAAGAGAAAAGTCGAAATAGATGAAACTATGGGATATAAGTATGTATAATGTCAACATGTACCAGAGTAGCAGCTAGGTATTATTTACGCAGCGTTGGAGTGACACTGCGTCTAAAGAGTTTGTATTATTATACCTTATTATACCTTAATTAAAAAAAAATACTAACTTTATTTACCGTGTTTCATTTATATAATACTAGCTGTTACCCGCGGCTCCGCCCGCGTGGAATTCTGATCCCGTTCATAAGTAGCCTATATGTTAATCCAGGGTATAACCTATATACATACCAAATTTCAACCAAATCGGTCCATCCGTTTATGCGTGAAAGAGTAACAAACATCCACACATCCATTCTCACAAACTTTCACATTTATAATATTAGTAGGATTTAGTAGCTATAACTATCACTGATCACCTCTCTGTATAATACAGATATTAAATATCTAGTGTTATATCTCTTATCTAGTGTTATTAACTACCCTAAAGTTGGGAACCGCACTTAAGCTTAGCAACATTACGCGAGCGGGAAATTTCACTATAGAGCGAGACAGAGTATCGTTTTTGGACACAGTGCGGGATATACAGCTACTAGCTTTTGCCCGCGGCTCCGCCCGCGTGGATGTCGGTTATCGCGACCAAACATAGCCTATGTCCTTTCTCAAGGTCTAATCTACCTCTATACCAAATTTCATCAAAATCGGTTCAGCGGTTTAGTCGTAACAGTGAGACAGACAGACAGACAGACAGACAGACAGACAGAGTTACTTTCGCATTTATAATATTAGTAGGGATTATTGAATACGGCTTCTGGTTTGTTCTGTATTCTGAGGTCTTAAAATAATAATCTTCTTCTTCTCTTATTATAAAACTCTTAGTCCTGACTGACTGACAGAGACAACGCACAGCCTTAACCGCTGGTCCTAAATTATTGAATTATATATTGAAATTTATAGAGAGCGTTCGTTTAGGGGCGTGGTACCAAGAAACGATTTTTCAAAATTCAGACTCTAAGGCGCGGCGCAAATACTTTCATGTGCGTTGGTTGTATAGGATTCTCTTTGCGCTATCGTTCGCGGTGAAATTGACCGGCCTTGACCGGCCCTGCCCGCCCCACCGTTTGCGCCGCGCCTAAGGGTCTAAAAAGGGACAAAAACGTACTTATACTCAAGAACGGCTGAACAGATTTTCATGATCTTTGTTTTTTTTAATTTGGCTTTGTCGCCGAATAGCGATTATCACAGTTAAAAAGTGGCAAATTCACGAAATAATGTAATATTAAAGAAAATACGATGTATTATGGCGCAAATATATTGATATCATGACAACGGGAGCTTAAAGTGATGGTGTTAAAAAAGAAGGACTGTACTACGTGAGTTCGACAAATGGAAGTGCGATTAACGACTGTGTGACAAAACTGTACTGCGACTATAGATGCGAAGCAGGTTATTAACGATTTTAACCATGCGGTTAAATATGCATTTTTCGTTATTAATTTTTTTTTTTTTATTTATTTATTTATTACGGTTAAATACCACCGCTAGATGCCGCTAGTGGCTTGAAAAGTGTATTGCGATATCAGCCATCCATAGCCATCTTATGCCCTATGCGCGAAAATCGGGGGTCAAAAGGGCGGGAAACAGGGGATGAAACATTGTATGAAAATTCGTCATTTTTCAAGATAGCTTGATGCAACTTTGTACAGAGATGGATTAGAGCTTGGAAACGGACACAGGCTACCTTTTACGTGAAAAAATGGATTAGGGGAGGGAGAATAGGGGATGAAAATTTGTTTGAATGTTCATGATGAAATCTGGTACAAAGATGGATTAGAGCTTGAAAACGGATATAGGTTGCCTTTTATTAGGAAAGAGGGAGTTGAAGGAGGGGGGAAGGGGTAATACGGGGATGAAAGTTAATTTTTGAAGATATCTTGATGAAATATGGTACAGAATTGAATACTTGGATACTGCGATATCCATGCTTCATACTAATATTATCCATACTTCCATACTAATATTTTAAATGCAAAAGTAACTGTCTGTCTGTTACGCTTTCACGCCTAAATCACTGAACCGATCTTGATGAAATTTGGTACAGAGATAGATTGAAGCATGGGAATGGACATAGGTTACCTTCTTTCACGAAATTGGGGAGTCAAAGGGGGGAAATAGGGGATGAAAGTTCGTAATTTTTCAAGATATCCTGGATATGGAACCGGACAAAGGCTTAAAGATTTTACGAGAAAAAAGGGTTAAGCCCCCCCTCCTCAAACATGCATTTTGTTTTTTTTTTTAATTTTTAATAATTCAGGGGTTGATTTAGCCCCCATACCCACCAGGGTCTTCAGCTTCGTGTTGGGGTATAACAGGAGAGATGTGTGACAAGTTTTCAGCTTGCCTCAAGAATGTACTCAAAAAATCGTACCAGCTCTCGGACTATTATGTCAGCGCGGCATACCTAAGCGGTGATATTGCCACTCTGTTCAGTCGTTCTCGTTTGTTCAAATTGTGTTATACAAAAGTGTTTGTTTAATGGGCGTTTCTCTGTAAACTGGGCAACTCATTGTCTCGGGCTAATTTTGTTTAAAAAATAAAAGATCGTGAATATTTCGTAAATAATTCCAAAAAATAATACCTTAATCTACCGCTGCTCAACATTAAAAATCAATTTAAACAAATTTTACTATATTAAAAACGTTTTAATAGTGCCTCAAAACCAGTCCCCTGGCATGGCACCAAAGCAGTATAGTTACTTCAAACTAAATTATTCGAGATAGTATCTATTGGAATTAATAAAATTATTGCATTATTAAATCAATATTGTTTGATTGTTACTGAGACTTATTTATTTTTCATAAATGTTATTTTACAATTTAAAAAAAGGCAATGAAACTTTGTCTTCGCATTTTGTGAACAGTTCCCCTGTCTATATTTTAAATTATGCCACGTAGTCTAAAGGTTAAACAACGCCTATTCTGTGTATAACGAAACGCAACAAGTCTGAAGTTTGCGCAGTTGCTGCCATAACGACCCGGACGCCATCTTATTTAGTAGTGTGCGAGCGTCTTTCCGTGGAGGCCGCGTTGTAACCTGACAGCCAACAGTCCCCTGGTAAGGATTTTTTTAACTTCTATTTATGTTTTTTAATGATTCCTTCAAATATTTAAATTGTTACAATAAATGCATATTTCCTGTGTGCAGCAAAATGCCATAGTTTAATTACATTTTGTTCTACGTCTCAATTAGATCAAATTTAACAGTCCCCTGGCAACAGTCCTCTGTCACTTTACAAGACAGGGGACTGTTTCTACATCCAGGGGACTGTCTAACGGGCCATTCAAGTATTAAGTAAGCACTACAAGGGCGGGGCTGACGGGAGGGGAGGTCTTTGCTTTGCATATTTTTTTTGACAAAATGTTTGATATTTGTAAGTTAATCTATGTATGTTGAATACAGCGTCAATAAAGTTTATTTAAAAGAATATTCCAAACTCATTGCTTATTTCTAGACTTATAACTGCTGCTCATGAATTACGTAAGTACGGGGGAAGGGGTAAGAGGTTTGCTTACTTTTGCTGTCGAGGGGGAGGAGTGGGTTAATAATAAAAAAAAATTGCTTACGTCATACGTGAACAGCCCCTAAATTATATTTTTTATTGTTTTAGATTAGACAATGGCGCCAAAGAAAAGAAAAGCCACTAAAGAAGAGGTCCTACAAAACAAAGGCAAGCAGAGCGAAAGCGATATGCGGAGATTAAAAAAATTATCCTCAGAAAAGGGAAGAACTTAGAGAAAAGAACGTCTTAAGTAAGCGACCTCCAATACCGAAGTCATCTGGAAGACAAGGTTAAGCTGGCATCAAAGAAACTTGGGGTGCTCAACAGGGCGAAGCAGTACTTCACTGCGGGGCAACGACTCCTCTTTTATAAGGCACAGGTTCGGCCCCACATGGAGTACTGCTGTCACCTTTTTGCCTATGTGCCAGCTTGACCCCTTCGACTCGGTGCAAACACGGGCGTTGAGGCTCGTCGGCAATCCCATACTCACAGGCGATGTGGAACCTCTCAGTCTCAGGAGAGACTTTGCCTCACTGTGTGTGTTCTACCGCATATACAATGATTTGTGCTCAGATGAATTGTTTGACATGAATATGATGCCCACAGCTACATTCTATCATCGCACTTCACGCCATAGGCGGGGAATTCATCCTCACACATTGCGACCAGAAACAGTGCGCGCGGTGCGGTATGAAAGGAACTTCATCCCTCGCACACTCAAGCTGTGGAATGAACTCCCCGCGATGGTTTTCCCAAGCGACTACAATATGGGGTTATTCAAGAAGGGCATTAGAAGTTTTCTTCGGAGTCGGCAGCTCGAGTGTGACGCCCCTAGTGTTGCATACGTCCATAGGCCACGGTATCCACTTTCCATCAGGTAGGCCGTTTGCTTGTCTCTTATCTGCCACCTAAGTGGTATAAAAAAAGAAAAAAGAAAAGGGAACTAGAAAGTTTGTGGAGAATATGACTTCACGAGAACACCGAGATGCTAAAAAGAAGTGGAAAGAGCATTGCACCAAGTACCGCAATAAGAAAAATTATTGCAATTATTAAAGAAAATACTCCAGATTCTGATGTATCTGATTCATGTCAAATGGTAACACCTAAAGTTGCTGAAAGAATTAATAAAAATAAAGAAAAGATGATTAGATATAAAATTAAAAAGAAAAAAGATGAAGAAATTAAAGAACTGCAGAAGAAAGTGCTAACATACAAAAAAAGTTTGTCGTGATTAAAAAAGAGTGTAAATCCAAAGCCTAAAGATACACCAAATACGAAGTTCAAAGCTCCAAAGTGTATAATAATAATAAAAACGTTTAATTTCACTACTAAAATTGTATTTTTTATTTAAGTTCACAGTCCCCTGACTTTGGCAACAGTCCACTGTATATTTTTTTCAGAAAATACCTAATATTTTCTAAAGTAATGGGAATATTTGTGGTTCATCTTCTGTATATTAATATATAGACAAATACTTGTTCCCTAAAGCAAAATTATTATATTATGAGCAAAAAAGTAGCTGAGACAGTTTCATTGAAGGAGTTGCCCAGTTTACAGAGAAACGCCCTAATAGTAATTAATTGTTTGTATAATATACGTAATTTATTTACGTTTACGTTAAATTACCTACTCATAATTAAAAAATTGAATTATAATGAAATCTTTATCTTTCGGATATCGATTTTTCACTTCACCAAGGAGTTAACTACGAGTATAAAAGAAAAGAAAAATAAACCTTACTCTTTTTAGCTGTCGCAGTCGGATAGTAATTAACCGTTAAGGTGATTACCTACGCGAATGACTTTGAGAGTTTAGGTATTTGGTCAAGCGGGGCACCGAGAGGTGCGGGGCGGGATCAACGAGGTTCGCGCACGCATACAACCATCAACCACGTCATTGAACGAAGCCGCTGTGCTAAACAATAAAAATTATTGAACATAGAGTATGATTGTGATACTAGATAAGACATAGGTAATTTGTGTTCGGTGTGGGTGTCCGAACTGAGTCCTTCGGCTTTTCACACCACAACGGATTCACACCGCGGTGCGAAACGCCCCAGAGCTCTTTTTGAAGGTGGCATTTCACACCGCGGTGGTTGGAGTGGTGCGAAAAGCCGAAGTATTTTTAGAAGGTGGTGATTCGCACCGCTCATGAAGTTACTAGATTTTTGACTACCGCAAAAAATTGCAAATACTGGCTAAGCCATATTAGTCTTCTACTCCATCATCATAGTGTTCATATTTGAACTTATAAAATTATTTAAAACATAAAAAGTGACGTCACAGGTTTATTATGGTTGTGAGCATTGTGCCCACAACGGCGCATCAAGATATCTTCAATAATAAACTTTCATCCCCTATTAATTTAATACTATAAGGCAATCAATATCCGTTTCCGAGCACTTATCCATCTTTGTACCAGATTTCATCATGAACTTTCAAATAAATTTTCATCTGTCTGTTGTGCTTTCACGCTTAAATTCTGGTGCAAGATGGATAAGTGCTCGGAAACGGATATTGATTGCCTTATAGTATTAAATTAATAGGGGATGAAAGTTTATTATTGAAGATATCTTGATGAAATTTGGTAGAGTTAGATACTTAATATTATAAATTATGCGCAAATAACTCTGTCTATTACGCTTTCACGCCTAAAATATTGAACTTATTTTGATGAAATTTGGTACAGAGATATATACAGGGTGTCCCAAAATTCAAGGATAAGCCGGCAACAGAGGGTGGCCCTACTTATGGCTGCTCATGAAAAAATAAGAAAAAAAATATATCTCTATTTTTTTTTAATTATTTAAACTTTTTTAAAATCCTTCGAAATTCGGTACCCCTAATGATATTTTCAACTATCAGGCCCACAATTTTACAAATATTTTTGAACTCTTTTCTGTATTAGCAAGCTAAGAAGCATAACTATCCATCACCACACTGAAAAATTATAGAATATTTGTAGTTATTTTACAAAAATGTGTCAAAATATTTTTTTGTCGTCAAATTTTCATACATTTTTACTTTCGACCCACTTTATCTTATCTCGGTGAAAAAAAAAAGTATGGACACGACTATGGCATCCTTTTTCAAAAATTGGCGCAACTATCCAAGATTTCAAAATGGTATGATTTGGGTATGATACTATAATGAAATACTAAAAAAAAAATTTTTGTAAATAAGAATCATATTTCATACATTGCTTTTATTGAAAATCACCAGATTTACTTTGTACACAATGCATTCATCCTCAATAAAAAATCATTGACGGGACTTTTGACTTTGTGATAACCGAGTAGGTTATCCCATTACGAAGTCAAGCAACACAAGCCAGGGTGGTTTTCGGATGGATGACCATTCTTAAGACATTGAGGCACCTCCGTTCCTCAGAGAGTACGTTAGGCCGTCGATCCCGGTGGCCATATGAGTATCTATGACAGTTGTTACGGGTAATTGGAGCCCTAAAAGTCCAACAACTGGATATACCGCGTACCTATGCGGACGTATCGCTAAATCGATAAAATATTAGTGTGTAGCGCGGCGCCAGCCGTTGCACGACTTTACTTTTTAGCCATGAGTGCCCAACTTGTGGTGAACGAGATGCTGGCGTTCTTGCAGCAGAAACTGGATGTGATGGACGAGGTGTCCGCTATCCAGATCTGTAGCTTCCACTTCAGCCAGGACGAGATAGCGGCATCCAAGCGGCTATTATTTGAAGTGCTCAACAAGAGCGACCAGATGGTGTCCCGCCGGCGTGACGGGACTAGCAGAAGCGTACAGGATGTCATCACGCTACTGAAGGAGACCGACCCTGACGACGTGCCAACGTTTGTGGCGAAGGACCTTCATAAGTTGCCTCCCGTCACATTTGATCACGTCGACGTTACGTGCCTTTTGAAGGACATTGTGTCCTTAAAGTCCAGTCTGGTTGACGTCCAAAACAAGCTGGCGAAAACCGAAGATATCGTCGTGGAATTGCGTCAAGAAATTGTGACTTTACGCAATAATGCGGCGATATGTAGGTCACCGTCAACTGCGAACGTCAACACGTGTCGGGGCACTGGCCGCGGCTCAAATTACGCGTCAGCAGTTTCGCTGTCGCTAACAGCTGAGCCTGAGGAAAGTGCTACACAAGCGCCCCCCTGCTCTGCCCCCGCCTCCGCGACGCCTACTAGTGAAGGAGCGCGAAGTCCACGTCCAGCACCGAAGCCTGTGACATCAGCCCAGGTGAAACTTCAACCACCACCTCGCCGAAGTTTCGCCAGCGTCGCCCAAAGCGCGCCGACCGTGACCCCGAAGCCACTGGTAGAACCGGACGGTAAGGGGGCTTCAGATGGCTTTGTAACGGTTCAAAAAAAGAAACGTAAAGTCAATCAGAACCGATGCGGCACTGCACCTGCGATACCCAAACTTTCGCTGCATGCCGCTAAGCCGAACACTCCGGTGTATATCTCCCGTCTGCACTACACGACGACGGCAAAGAGCATCGTGGAGTACGTGCGCCATAAGATCAACTACACGCCGAGAGTCCAGCTGTTGGAGTCGCGCCGCAACGTCAACTTTTTATCGTTCGTGGTGCGAGTACCCAATTGTTACCTTGACCGCGTTATGAAGGAAGACTTTTGGCCACAGGACGTGGTTTTCCGTCGCTTCCGCGGACCAGTGCCACAGGGACGCACATAGACTTAGTGCATAGGAAGTGCTTACTAACATAGGTTAACTGTTATTTACTAACAACTACTACTACTTGTATGTATTTCTAGTTTTAAGGTATATGTCTATGGGCCGTAGTATAAGTTTATAACATCTGTAACTTTACTCATGTTGCCTGCAATAAAGATTTATTATTATTATTATCTCTTTATTCATTTTTTAAAACCTATAAATTACATTTTTAAATACATCTAAAAGAAAAAGCATATATTTAAAAATATAAAAAATAGTGCCCACCGGCATCGGGTACAGGGACCAAGCTGCCGGTGGTTAGGGCTCCAGGGAGAGGAACCTCCTCACAATACGTGCCGTGTCGAGGAGTACCGCCTTCTGCATCAGGCCCTTGATCCAACTATCTAACGCGAGCCTCTTAAGATGTTCTCTTGGCAATCAACCCGTGAGCCGATACGACTATCGGAACAACAATCGCCGAATCCACAGCCCACATGTCGACAACCTCGCGAGCCAAATCCAAATATTTTATTTGTTTATCTTTTTCGGCTTTCACGAGATTCTCGTCATGCGGGATGGTGATATCGACAATTATTGCGCGGCGCTCTGATCGATCTATCACCACAATATCAGGCTTATTGGCTAAAATAGTCCTGTCAGTGATGATAGATCGATCCCAGTACAATGTGACGCGACCATCGTCAAGAACTGGGTCGGGCACATACCTGTAATACGGCACTTCTGAATCTACAAGTTTGTATTTAAGAGCAAGTTGCTGATGGATAATCCTGGCTACTAGGTTGTGCCTATGCAAATACTCACCGTTGGCTAGACGAGAACAACCAGAAATTATATGCCTGAGGGATTCTCCGGGACGGTGACATGCCCGACAGATGTCAACCGTACCATCCTTCAGGATATATCTCCGATAGTTGTTCGTCATTACAACCTCATCAGTAATTGCACAGACAAAACCTTCGGTTTCTCCGAAGAGATCACCGAAACGTAACCAGGAAACAGATGCTTTTAAATCTATATCGGGCCCATATAAGGCCCGATAAAATCGTCCATGCAGCTCTTTGCTCCTCCATACCTCCTTGCGATCATCAATGCTGAGTATTGCAGGTTTGCGCCAGTTCTCTTTCGCAAGAGCGAGCGAGGTAAGACCGTTGTCCACTGCCACTACATCCCGATGCACATCCACATCCACCTTGAGAAAATATTCTCTAAGGTTGTATATCTCGCGGTTGTGTAGATTCTTAACATTTAGAAAACCACGACCTCCACACTTCCGCGGGATATACAACCTCATTACTGAGGAACGTGGATGGTGCATTCGATATGCAGTAAGCAGTGTACGAACTCTTCTATCCAGGGCTTCCAACTCAGTTTGAGTCCATCTGAGTATGCCAAAGGAGTAAGTTAGGACTGGTATGACCCAATCGTTATAGGCACGCACCTTGTTACCGCCTGATAAAAGACTGTTCAGTACTTTTTTCAGGCGGCAGAAAAAGCGCTCCCGTAACGATTGTTTCATACCCGCCTCATTAATACCTAAAGCCTGTGACATACCCAGATACTTGTAGGTATCGTTTGCAGAAAGGGATCTAAGTTTTGTGGAATCTGAGAGTTCTATCCCTTCAGATTCCACAATCCCACCTCGTTTTACCTGCATGACCGCACATTTATCCACCTCAAACTCCATCCTGATGGAATTACTAAAAGTTTCCGTTACTTTTAATAATTCCATCAGTCGGAGGCTATTGGGGGCATACAATTTGAGGTCATCCATGTAAAGGAGGTGGGATATAACCTGACCACCTCTCCGCAAACAATAGCCTAGCCCTGAATCCTCCAATAAAGTACTTAGAGGATTCAGAGCCAAACAGAACCACAAGGGACTCAAACTGTCACCCTGGAATATACCCCGCTCAATCTTTATAAGCTCGCCGTCATCCCGAATATGTCGACACCCTGGATAGCGAAGAGCCGTTCTCCATTGCCCCATACATGCCTTCAAGAAGGTGCAAAGAGTTGTATCAACTTTATACAACTCAAGCACCCTCAAGAGCCATGTATGTGGCACAGAGTCGTAGGCCTTCTTATAATCTATCCAGCATGTCGCCATATCCTTTCGATTACGACGAACCTGCTGATTGATGGCCGCGTCAATAATAAGGTGCTCTTTAGTACCGCGAGCCCCACTTCTACATCCGTTCTGAGAGTAGGATAGGATAGAGTTTCCAGTGATGTGGTTAGTAATTTTGACTCTCAGGACGGATGTAAGAAGTTTGTAAACTGTAGGCAGACAAGTAATCGGCCTATAGTTCCTGGGGTCCACGGCACTACCTGATTTAAAGAGCAGATGGGTGACACCGGTAGTCATAAAATTTGGAAGCGATCCCGATTCTAAAGCTGACTGGAATTGAGAAGCCAAACGAACGTGTGAGCTTCGGAGCCATTTTAACCAGAAGTTGTGTAGTCCGTCCGGTCCCGCAGCTTTCCAGTTCGGCAGCGAACGGACCACACAAGCGATGTCATCTTCTGTTATTATTACTGGCTCCATTGTTTCAATCGCTTCACACGATCGCTTGACCTCTCGCATCCAATCACCTTCTGTGTGAGCGACGGGAACCGACCAGATATTGCGCCAAAATGTATTTGTGGCGTCAATATCCGGCAAGTGCACGTCGTCCACAAGATCAGGTCGCTCCCAACTTCTATACACCCACCTTTCATCTCTTTGGAATGTGCGATTCAGTGTATATCGGTCACATCTTTTTTTGTACCGCTTTAAGCGGTTTGCCCATGCATAAACTTTCTGCTTCAGGAAGTCGATGCGCTCTATGACTCGGGCTGCATAGTCACGGGGACTGATACCAGTTCCCGAAAATGCCCGATTCACAAAGCGCATGACTCTCGGGCGTGTGTTGCCCGACCTGAAGCAGATAAGCTTGCCAATGAGTGCCCTGGCCTCAGCGATACGACACTCAATTCTACACTGCCACCTCGGCTTCCCTGAATTAGGTCGAGTAGTGGTATTACTTTCTGGGAATCTAATACCAGCTACTCGACATGCCGCAATGGCGGCACAGTACAGAATTGAGTGTGTATCACCGAGATTTTCACTATTATCTAAATAAATAGGTAATAGTGAATCCAAGGCACACACCAGCGCTATATTTCGTTTATGCACAGGCAAACGCGGTAAACGAGGTCTAATTTGATAGTGCATTGACCGATAATCACGAATGGCACACTCCAAAGTATTCCTTATTAGATCATTGTACTGAGTACTTACGGAAAAAGCGACATTATCCAATTCACCATCACCGGAATCGGGCTCTGTTACCTGGGTGAAACCTTGCACCCGTGGTGTAAGTAGTGGTGCTTGTGGTGGCGGAGGGATAACATCGCTGTTCTGCAAGTCGGAGCGTATCCTCTCAAGTACAGAACTATCCAGCAGATGACACCGCTGGATAGCCCGCACCTGATCCGACAGTCGTTGTGCCGAGACGTTTAGAGTTGGTTCAAGACCCTGAAACACAAGAAGCATACGATCACGGTACGCAGTGAGGTTGGTTCCTCCACCTGTAGCCGCAAAATATGCCCGCATGACATTTTCATTAATTGACGTCGTCCATCGCATGCGGCGCACATTACCACCGGCAGCGGGGGCCCTATTCGAAGCCGGAGGGCGTCGGGGCTCCAAGCTCGCCGGAGGCCGGCCTCTCCCCGGCCGACGTACAGGTGTTGGCGACGTCGGCGGGGAGAAGAACTCGTCGCTTGAAGATGAGCTCGACGCCGCTGGTTCCGTTGGTGAAGGCTGCGCGGCGGAGCTAAGCGACGAGTCCGGGGATGTTACTGGTGCACTTGCGTTTTTTCTGGCTTGGGATCTTGTCAACATACTCTTGTATTTCAGTTCTCTTTTATTATAGATAATATTGCATTATTGCATTATATAAATTTAATTTTATTATTGACAGCTATCTGTCAATGTCACATTTTAGATTCTGGTATTTTTTGTTGTTATGTTGATTCATTCTTGCAAAATTATTTATTTTTGGATACTAAAATAGACAATATACATTACACAACAGGTATAAGCGATAATAACAATCACAAAACATATAAATTATGTAAAAACTTGTGGAGCAGATAGAAGAAGAGTATACGACGTAGTGTTGCCAGTGTTATTATTATTATTATTATCTCTTTATTCATTTTTTAAAACCTATAAATTACATTTTTAAATACATCTAAAAGAAAAAGCATATATTTAAAAATATAAAAAATAGTGCCTACCGGCATCGGGTACAGGGACCAAGCTGCCGGTGGTTAGGGCTCCAGGGAGAGGAACCTCCTCACAATACGTGCCGTGTCGAGGAGTACCGCCTTCTGCATCAGGCCCTTGATCCAACTATCTAACGCGAGCCTCTTAAGATGTTGGTCGAGGCTCTTGGCAATCAACCCGTGAGCCGATACGACTATCGGAACAACAATCGCCGAATCCACAGCCCACATGTCGACAACCTCGCGAGCCAAATCCAAATATTTTATTTGTTTATCTTTTTCGGCTTTCACGAGATTCTCGTCATGCGGGATGGTGATATCGACAATTATTGCGCGGCGCTCTGATCGATCTATCACCACAATATCAGGCTTATTGGCTAAAATAGTCCTGTCAGTGATGATAGATCGATCCCAGTACAATGTAATCAGTACAGTACAATCCCAGTATTATTATTATTATTAAATCTAGACCCAAAAAGTAACCACACCAACTAGCTTGAGTCATGGATTCTGATATGCGAATATACATACTTAAATAAGTTTCCTTTTTGTAAATACATACATAAAAACACCCAGGCCAATGCAAATAGATTCATGCATACAAATATTTGCAATGAGCGGCAATCGAACCCGCGACGTCGAATGCTCTTACGCTACGCCACGATGGTCGCGTATAAAATAAGTGCCTAATCTATGGAGGCTATAATCTTTGTAGCGTCTTATACAACACACTCACACACTGACACTGGTGAGCGGGGTGCGGGAGGGGAGGTTTCAGCAACCAAACATAGGTCCGTTCAGCAACGCGCCTCAGCGCAGACTGAATTTTGAACGAGTAAGGCCTACTGGAACCGTAGAAATCAGTAAAACCAATTTTAAGAGATAACTTGGTAGGCAACGATTACAAACTAAGAAGGTCATGTTACGCTAATATACTTTTTTAACATATATGTGAAGTTTCAGATTATTTGGATAATTTAATGTAGAAAATATTTGGTTTCAAAAAAAATATTATAGTGATGTTCAGAGCCTCTTTTCTACTATTTCCTTCTTTTTTATTTCATTTATGAAAAAGTCAAGTTCCGCTGTATATCCTGTAGAATGCAGGCATATAAATTCCAGATCTGTAAGTCTTAACATTAATAAGAAAAACCGTTTCGAAATTACCGATTTTTCGACGTTGACCTGATTGGGGGCCTTAATAACCGCATTTTATCGGTAGCTAACCATACATTTGGTTAATTAACGGTAGTTAACGGGTTTTTTACAACTATAACTGCAACTCACCATAGTTCGAATGCACGCTAGTGCGACACACTGTAGGACGACATTACTCTAGTGCGACATACGATTGTGCGACAGTAGTTGGACATTGACGGTCACTTTTACTACGGTCACTTTTGATCGGTCAAATGTCACGTAAAATAGCAATAATCCCTACTAATATTATAAATGCGAAAGTAACTCTGTATGTCTGTCTGTCTGTCTGTCTGTCTATCTGTCTGTCTGTCTGTCTCACTTTTACGACTAAACCGCTGAACCGATTTTGATAAAATTTGGTATAGAGGTAGATTAGACCTTAGGAAAGGACATAGGCTATGTTTGGTCGCGATAACCGACATCCACGCGGGCGGAGCCGCGGGCAAAAGCTAGTTTGTAATAAATTAAGAGAATATCACAGATTACCTAACAGTTGGAGTATAGTTGGTAATGTACAGCGTAGTTGTACAGCTGCAGCAGTGGTACGCACGCACACTCAAGCGGAATGAACTCCCCGCGGTGGTTTTCCCAAGCGACTACAATATGGGGCACTTCAAGAAGGGCATTAGAAGGTTTCTTCAGGGTCGGCAGCACGAGTGTGACGACCCTGGTGTTGCACGCGTCCATAGGCCACAATAACCATTTTCCATCAGGTGGGCCGTGTGCTTATCTGCCACCTAAATGGTATAAAAAAAACACAAAAATATGCTTCCCCTGATTTTCGACGTAGCGTAGGCGCAAGTTTCAAAACAGATTAATTTACACCAGTTTCACCAGTTCCTCAGTTCTTGTTCACTTATTTAGTCGTTTTAAAACAATTGCGGCAACAATAACTCATAGACATACTTATTACTGCTAATAATACTACATTCAACAATGTAATACAAAATTATTTGATAAATAACTAATTTATTTTAATAAACTTATAACGAGCTACAAAACGCCATTTCATATACAAGGACCATATATTGTATAAGGACCTATTAGAGTGGGTCCGTTGTGCTGAGCGTGGGCACGAGTGTGAACAGTATCGAGACAGATGGTTAGCGATGGTTTAACCTATAGTGACGTTTTATGCACTATCGAAAATATTAATAGTTGGACTTATGAATTCATTATAATGTTATGATTTATTAGATTTTATTTAATGAATTTAGCAATCACTCATGCTATAGTCAAAATGAAAAAAAAAAAATAGAATATAGTAGATACGTACCAGACTAAACTCCAGCATGCAGCGGCGCAGATGAAGGTCTTTTCAAGATAGCTTAGTAATATATTATTTCGCCGGACAGTATAATGAAAGAGCAGCGAAGCAAGGCAAACATTAGTCACTCCACTCAACGTTAAACATATGAGCAAAAGTGGCTCGTCCACGCATTTTACTTCGTGCACCAACCCTGAAAAAAAAGTTCGTTTATACAAACCTGTGTAACACCAATAAATCATCATTGTCATCATTACGACATTTTGTCCTGGTCTCGGTTGCATACAAAGCTTTCACCACGGACCCCAAGTTCAATGACCCTCCCTCTTCCATTTTAGCTTAGCTTATACGGCTTTTATGGAAGTGACTGCCATATGATCTACTTACCTCGAGAGGGAAGCTTAAGGAGTTGATAGTCAGGCAGTCGTCGTTTCCGTAAAGCCCAAGATAAACCCTCAGGACAGGAGGAGTAGCAGAGTTCCAAAGTGCAAATTTTGAATGAAACCGGAATAAGCGCTCAGGGAATAAAGGGTTCGCTAAAAAAAATCCAGCTATGAGGTGAGATAAATCACCTTTTTAACCGACTTCAAAAAAGGAGGTACTCAATTCGTTCACTATCTTTTTTTTTTGTATGTTTGTTACGCGATTGTGAAGCCAATGAGGATCATTCACGTTTTTAGTTGAGTATACAGATTTATAATGATTAAAAAAACAATAAAAACTGTGAAAAAATTATTTCAATCCGATCAAAAATGACGAAGATACAGCAATTTTAATGCATTAATCTCAAAAACGCTCGCCGCCGCGCCAAAATACTGTGTGACGTCACTTGTTATGACAGCGCGCGCCGCCGTTATGGAGAGTATGAAGACTTAGGGCTCTTTTGGGTTAAGACTCCATTCCATAGCTGTTTTATTTCGTAACGTATAATTTTGAAATTTTGTACGGATTTTAAGTAATTTACAAAGCTTCTAATAATATAGTTTTTGTGCTATTTATTTCAATATTTTTTTAATAAAAATAACTATATCTATACTTATAATATTATGAAACTGAAGAGTTTGTTTGTTTGAACGCGCTAATCTAAGGAACTCTTTTTCTGTTGAATAGTCCATTTATCGATGAAGGTTATAGGCTATATAACATCACACTACTACAAAAGGGAGCGGAGCAGTGATCATAAATGTCAACAAATCCGGCAGACTTCCATACATCTATATCTTATACTAGTCAAAGTTTGCATTTTTGGCAAATTTTGTCACTCACTGACTGACCGATCATCAAAAGTCTAAGGCACTTCTAGCAGACATAGAAGCCTCAAATTTAGAAAACAAGTAGTGTTTAATGTACAAATCACGAGAAAATTAAAATATTGTACAATTTCAGTATCAACTGCATAAATAACTTTGTAATCTCATATAAATATAAAGGATTACAAAATTACATTTGCAGTGAATGAGTCAGTGTACCTGAATTCACCCATACTAACACCATTCTAACGAAATATGTATTATAGTTGATGCGAAAGTAACTCTGTTTGCCCGTCTGTTACGCTTTCACGCCTAAACTACTGAACTTAATTTGGTACATATTATGTAGATTAAAGTGAAGAAGTTGGACTGAGACTGGGAACGGGATCGGGACCGCAATCGGTACTGAGATTGGGATTGGACCATAACCGGGACCGGGACTGGGACTAGGACTGGGACCGGGCCGGGGACTGGGACCGGGACTGGGACCGGGACTGGGACTGGGACCGGGACTGGGATTGGGACCGGGGCTGGGACCGGGACTGGGACCGGGACCGGGACTGGGACAGGGACTTGGACCGGGACTGGGACCGGAACTGGGACCGGGACTGGGAATGGGACTTTGACTGGGACCGGGACCGGGACTGGGACTGTCCGACACAGAGAAACCGGAAAGGTAATCTACAAAAAGAACTGAAATCCCATCAAAAACAATACTTGTAAAAAAATGCCAAGCCTCGCCGCCCTCGGTTCTTCTACCGCAAAAAGTTGTGAGATCCATGTAATACCAAGTCGGTTAATTTATTCAGTCCCTACTTCAGGGACCTTCTGTCCTAAGTTATTACGTAATAAGCTTTTATGTTTTAAATATAATTAACCGACTTGGTATTACATGGATCTCACAACTTTTTGCGGTAGAAGAACCGAGGGCGGCGAGGCTTGGCATTTTTTTACAAGTATTGTTTTTGATGGGATTAAAATTAACGTTGAGCACGACAAAATTCATTTATTTCGCCATTTGCTATTTTTAAAAAACCTTATAGGAAACGGATACTTTGTTTGGAGCTTACTTTATTTTTCGCATCAAAAATGCACAAAAAGATCCTATCGTTTAAGAGCATTTACTGACTTACCGCCAGCGCGCTCTATACACAGTGGAGTTTACTCATATTTTAGTCAAGAAGTAATTAAATTTAAAGAGCTTTTGTAGACAGAATATCTACGACATCAATACAGGTATAGAAATTGCTTTTATTTACAAATTATGCGTACAAACATTAGCCTCATTTTCAAGGTAATCCGTGGCAATGTAAGAATTGATAAAACCTACAGTATTGAAATATTAATGAACAATGCATTATTTAAAGAAATTACCATAATCGTTTTTAACACTGAGCAATCAATTGCCTTGAATATGAGCAATCAATTGCCATTCACCAATGAGGTCGCCTTAGACAGAAACAGGATTTATTTTTAAAATTGCGTTTTTAGGGTTCCGTAGCCAAATGGCAAAAAACGGAACCCTTATAGATTCGTCATGTCTGTCCGTCCGTCTGTCTGTCTGTCTGTCTGTCTGTCTGTCTGTCTGTCTGTCTGACTGTCCGTCCGTCCGTATGTCACAGCCACTTTTCTCCGAAACTATAAGGCCTATGCTGTTGAAACTTGGCAAGTAGATGTATTCTGTGAACCGCATTAAGAATTTCACACAAAAATAAAAAAAAGCATTAAATTTTGGGGGTCCCCATACTTAGAACTGAAGCTCAATTTTTTTTTTTCATCAAACCCATTCGTGTGGGGTATCTAAAAATATATGATGTAAATTGCCATGCAAACTACCACTAAAAATTGGTTCGAACGAGATCCAGTCAGTAGTTTTTTTTAATACGTCATAAACCGCAATTTTCACCTTTGCTACTACGGAACCCTTCATGGGCGAGTCCGACTCGCACTTGGCCGATTTTTTCGCTATTCGCATCCGAAGCTTACAGCTCGGAGTCTGGGGTCCGCTTTTTACCAGTCATAGCTACAGATTTGGCTAGACCTATTATGCATGTATTATACATAATATAAACCTTCCTCTTGAATCACTCTATCTATTAAAAAAAAAAGACGTGTGGCACTCGGGGACTGCCGCGGTAAAGCTATTGCATAGCATTTTTTATGAATTGAGATAATTTTAAAGCAATTAGTTTGCTAGATTTATTATTTATTTATTATATTATAATTTTTTATGAACTTATGCAATTATAATTATTTATTTATTTTATTTATGTAGTATTGTTTATTTAGTATTTGTAGTATTATTTTATTCGCAAGTGTGTTGTGAAACGTCGTATGGCACGCGTGAGTATGATGATTACCGTCCTCGGCTCTCTATGGCGCCTCGGCGGTAATCACCAACTTTACTCACTTGTACCATAATGTACTATTATCAACTTATGTAATTATAATTATTTATTTACAAGCTTTTTCCCGCGGCTCCGCCCGCGTGGATGTCGGTTATCGCGACCAAACATAGCCTATGTCTCTTCTCAAGGTCTAATCTACCCCTATACCAAATTTCATCAAAATCGGTTCAGTGGTTCAGACGTGAAAGCGTAACAGACAGACAGACAGACCGACAGACAGACAGACAGAGTTACTTTCGCATTTATATTCGCTTTCGATACAACCAATGCCACCTAGAGGAGAGTTGCTGAACTATAGAGACAAGCGTGATATTTCTAAAAAGTCATTAGATGTTCATCGATAGATGGCAAAACTAAAAAGTATCACCGCTGTGCCGGTCGGAGTGGGGGTTGTTGGGTTATTTTCAAATTCAAATTCAGATTCAGATTCAAATTCAAATTCAAATTCAAATTCAAAATGATAGATGGCAAAACTAAAAAGTATCACCGCTAACCTAACACTCCGACCGAGCCGGTCAGAGTGTTAGGTTAGGTCAGCTTAGGTTTTTTCGTTAGGGAATTTCTGGATTCGGTCTCCACGCTCAAGGCCCGCGATAGAAGCTATGTAATATCTTAAAAACCCCCTTCAAAATCTGTTTCGTAGTTTTAAAGATTTAAGCATACATAGGGACGGACAGAGAACGACAGCGACTTTGTTTTATAATATGTAGTGATATCATTATGTAATATGCTATTATTTAGCAATCATTGTTATAATATTGTTATCATTGTTATAAGACGTTAAATGGAACGAAGTTTGATGGAGTTCGCGCGTCCTATGTTCTAAAAATTTTCTTACACCCACTTTCTTCTTATACCCAATTTTAAATTTAGTTTAGCATATCTATTGCAAGTTATTTTACGAGATGGAATGAGAAAAGAAAAAGAGAGCCGAAAATGGGACTTCCGAAAAAAAAGTATGCTAAAATAATTATGACGTATTTCATAATATAATATCCGATTGATTTCTTATTTGACTACCTAGTTTTAACCCAATTTTAATAGTTTTAGGCAATAATACGCCAATTCATCTCACAATCCTGCAAGTCTGATGTATTATTATTGTGATTTATACTTTAGACCAGAGGTAGTCCTTGGTTTAGTACTAAAACGCTTTTTGTAATAACATTTTTCTTAGACCATGGTCTAAAGACGATTTAGACCTGGGTTTAGAGTTTGTCCGTGTTTTGTAATAAGACGAGTAACAAGACAAGTTTCCATAGCAACAAAAATTATGATAGTTCGTCATTTACGCTCTAACAGTCTAACACCACATTTGTATCAAAAAACAATCGCTACGCATTCCCGCTTATGAGTATGTTTAAAACCATATAGCACGAATACTTTGCATTTTTTTGACAAACGACGAACTTACATAATAGCTACTCGGATAGGCTTTCCCGTACCGGCCCGCCGTACCGGTTACCTGTTTCTCTATGTAAGCACCCTAATGGTTAAGTGCCAACTGTAAGTAGAAGGTAAGCAACATTACGTGACTTCACTGAAGAAAAGTATCTGCGTTAGCGATAAGGGTGCGGACTGCAGTACCTTCGCTGTCGATACCATCATTCTTTCTTTTTACCTTAATTGGGAAACATTTTGCGTGAATTTATGTTGGCGTTGAAATATTGCGTATAAAATAAAAACACGCTTCTGCGTTGAATCGAAACAAATGCTACTTTCGGCGTTTCGTTTCGCGTGAAATTATAGAAGCGTTCATATTATTACTAGCTGTTGGCCGCGGCTCTGCCCGCGATTATCGCGACCAAATATAACCTGTCCTTTTTCAGTTCCTTCTCTGTACTAAATTCCACGATGGTCGTCAGTGATTCAGGCGTGAAAACGTTACAGACGGACAGTCATTTTCGCATTTATAATATTAGTATGGATATGTACGTTCTCACGAACGCTCACGCTTTTTCTAGAATTAATTATTCTATTTTTTAATACATGAAAAGTCTCCTAGTTAATACATTTTGAAAAGAAAATACCCAGTATTATATTTAAATTTAACTTTTACAGAGAACACCCAAATATAACTCTTAAAGATAATGTAAAGAGGTTACAGAATGAATGGAATGATATGTACGCCGCCGTGACATTGTAGCAGAAACGGCAACTAACCGAAAGCTTTAGTGCTCCCTCTATTTCCCTCACATGTTTTGTATTTTTTGTCATGTCTTTTCACTACTAAGAATCCTTAGAAAAAAAACTATAATCCTCGTATTGGCAACCGCAACTTGAGCTTAGCAACTAGGTAGTTTAACCCCTTCATCGACGAACGACCGCATTGTTGGAACGTGTAGTCATGCTTTAGTCTATTTACACAAGTAGATATAAGTTTAGAAGTTGAAATAACTTGTAGAAATGTAGCATTTTATAAATTGGTTAAACAGAATAAAGAATATTGTGACGAAATATTTCTTTTCTTTTTTTTCATTACTCATGATAGGTGTCACAAGCTCATTGATATTATGTAGCCTACGCTACGGGTATTCATTCCAGTGTGACTATGTTTGTAAATACACAATCTGTTTATAAATAACACACCAATTCAATAATATGGATTATGGTAAATTCGCCTCAGTGAATATTCGTCTCAGTCAAAAATAGTAGTAAACTCGCCTCAGTCCATATAAAATGATAATTATTTCATGTGCGAAAATTCGTCTCACCTTGATAAATAAGTACTGTTAGCAAATAAATTAAATCCGTTAGAAATAGTTTTCTTCTAACTTGTTGGAAGAAAACTATTTCTAACGGATTTATCGTGTTTTCTTTGGTGTTATTTTATTATTTAATCTGATCCTCACGTTTCGGTTGCTATTCAGGGTCAGGGAGGACTAGAACAACTAATATAATAACACTAAGTTGGTAAAACAGTTTTATTTCAATGTGTGATATTGGCGTAAACTTCCGACAATAGGTATAATCGTATAAGTGGTTCGAAGTTTAGATTTTATTCGATTTTAGGCTCGTATTCTAGAACGAAACTCAGTCCTGAATCTCTGATATAATCTGAGGACAGATTGTATAGACTGATTTGACAGATTGTCTATGGCTCTGTCCTTAGATAATTCGAGATTCAGAACGAGTGCCATTCTAGAATATGGGCAGCCTATTATCTATTCTGTGATTAAATACATGCCTAATTCTTTTTTTACATTACAGGCTACATCAACTACGACGATTAGGTCCACCATTATGAATACCAACAGTATCGATTGCAAATCGAATGAGATAATCGTTATCAGCTTGCGTGGTATTCGTCTGTATGAGGTCAGCACTGTGCGAATGGTTAGAAGTCTGCTTATCAGCGTAATGACAAGTGATATTTATAGATGGATACACGAATATTATCGCATACATAATATATAGATATTGTTTATAAATAAATATGTTCATAATAGTTATAATTTAGACCAACTATTTATATTATCATTATTTACCACGAAAGCTCATAAGAGGTACCTTTACCCCATAATATGAAGAATGAGCAGATATGATAGACAGCCTCCGTGGCGTAGCGGCAGTGAACGCGGCCGCTACGCAGGAGGCGCGGGTTCGATCCCCGCTCAGTGCAAATATTTGTGTTCATGAAATATGGGTATCTATTTGCATTGGTCTGGTCGTGCCTCGGAGAGCACGTTAAGCCGTCGGTCCCGGTTGCCATAAGAACATCTATGGCAGTCGTTACGGGTAGTTGGAGCCCTCAAAAATTCAAAAACAACGGTCTAACTGCAAAGCTTCGATATCGCCTAATGTTAACATTGGGTTATGGAGATGACAATCGCTTCACGGAAAATATCGAGGTCTAGCCAAATTCGTAGTTAAGACTGATAAAGCGGACCCCAGACTCCGAGCTGAAAAAGCTTCGGATGCGACTGGGAATTAACGCTAAGACGAAGAAGATGAAGAATGAGCATATAGAATAAAAAATAATTTCGTTTTCTTTAGTTTGTTCCGAGTGTTCTGACCCTACATCTAATCTTTTTACGGTTAACCTCGGAGATTTGTCTAAGTAAGTCTTGAAGTTATAGCAACTAAAACCTTCGAATATAATTTAGGAAGGTAGTCTCTAGTATCTCAATAGTACCCCGATAGATCTTCGTGCTTATTGTAAAGCAAACGGGTTCAACGTCGAGGGTCGAGTATCCACGTGGCCTTGACCTCTCCGTTCAAAGCAGCATACGCGTCATCCCTTCTATATTCCACACTATAAGCGAATCCCTATCATTAAGTGCTGAAAGCTTATGGAATACTAGCTTTTCGCCCGCAGCTCCGCCTGCGTGGATGTCGACTACCATCACCAATAGTATTTTTTCTAAACTGACGGACTTGTTGTATAAATATAAGTATCCCGATAGTTCTAATAGTAATTGTTGTATAAACTTTCGACACCTTATTTCGCTCTCTCAGAAGTGTTTTTTTTTTTTCAAAATATTAAATGAAAACTGTAAGAAACATCGGCCTTGTCTTACAAAAAAGTGGTAGATTTTTAGAATATTACAACAAAATAAAAATACTATTAGTATCTTTATACCAATAGCTAGTAAATGGCTAGAAAAAGACTGGTAAGAAAAAATTACTATTGCCTAACATTTCGTTCTTATCAATCAATCAATCAATAGCCTATTTCAGTCCACTGTTGGACTTAGGCCTCACCCAAAGTATGCCATAGCACTCGATCCTCCACGGCTCCACCGTATGTTGGGGACATATGCTGTCAGTTTGCACATTTGGGCCCCATGAGTCATAACAGGGGAGTAGAAACCTCGACGAATTTTCCCAATGTTGCCCAACCCTTGTCGACCCTTCGACGTACCTATATCTCTTTCTGGGTTTCGTCTTCTAATCTAAAATTACCATCTCAGCAATGAAAATATCGTATCAGCACGACACTGTCGTAGACAATCCAGAAATGCCCAGGTCTAGATGATGTCAGAAGGCTTCTCGTAATCTACAAATGCCATACATAGCGGCTGATTATACTCTCAGGTCTTTTGTATAATCTGCTCAACAGTATTGGCTGCAACACTATAACCCTTTTAAAACCCGGCTTGCTCCATTGGCTGGAATTCACAACTATTCAAGACGATTCTCAAGAACAAAACTTCTATAGAGATATGACTCAGGAGTCTTATAATTCTTCAGCAAGACCTTATAGCCTTTTTTGGAGAACAGTACCACCGCACTACAGTTCCATGTTAAGTTCTGCTGGATGACGGAATCAAAGAGGTTCGTAAGCTCTTTTAGAACTGAGATTCCACCTGCTTTTAAGAGCCCTGTCAACCAATGCGATATCATCAGTATACCATAACTATGAAGGTTGCTGTTGTATGCTAAGGATACAAAAAATCATCAATTGGCCTATTGCAGTCAACTGCTGGACATAGGCCTCTCCTAATATGCGCCACGTTTGCCGATCCTCCGCCTTCCGCATCCAGTACGTCCCAGCCACCTTTCGCAGATCGTCGGTCCAGCTGGCTAGGAGGTGTCCCACCTTCTGTATTCCTTCTCACGGTATCCACTCTAGGACTCATCTGCTCTAACGGCCATCAGTCCTTCGGCAGATGTGGCCAGCCGACTGCCACTTTAGCTTGCTTATTCTGCAACCCTACGGCCAGATTGGAAACGAAAGTTTGGAAACCGGTTTCCATAGCAGAATAATTTTTCTTTTAACGGATCTGGTTTCCAAGAAAGAATAATAATTCTGTTTTCGAAACTAATTTCCAAAACAGAAAGTTGGATCTTCGTTAGCTATGACGGTAACTTTGGTTCTATGTCGGATGACCTCGTTTCGAATTCTATCCTTCAAAGAAACTCCAAGCATAGCTCGCTACATAGCCCGCTGCACGACTTTTAGGTCACGGACTACCCCACCTTCAGTGGCCACGTTTCGTCACCGTAGGTCATAGGTAACATAACAGGCAGGACGCACTGGTCGAAAACCTTTGTTTTGAGGCATTGCGGCAGGGGGGAGGAGAAGACCCGACGTAGTTTGCCAAATGCTGCCCACCCCAGTTGAATTCTTCTGGCTATTTCTTTCTCGAAGTTGGTTTTACCGAGCTGGATAACCTGCCCCAGGTAGATAATATTTTTGAACAACTTCGAGTGTCGCTCCTTCGATGGCAATCGGTCTCAGTACAACATGTTCGTTGAACATAATCTTGGTTTTATCCAAGTTTACACCGAGGCTGACTTGTCGAGAAGCTCCATTCAGGCTGTGCAGCATTTCGCCCCGTTGTTCTAGCGACTCCGCAACTATGATGGTGTCATCGGCGAACCGAAGGTGCGAGATGTAACTACTCCAGCGTCTTGAAGACGTCCTCCAATGCGTTGGTAAATGCTGAGGATACATAAATTACTATGTAATACGTCAAAAATGAATACAAATAAAACAACATACTTGAAATTTGTGGTGGTTTAATTTTTTTATAATTAATCTAAAAATAATATTAAGAAAATAAACATTTTGTATTATATTCTTTGTCATCTTAATCAGAAGTGCTCTGTGCTTGAGTAATTGAGCCCACAGCTGATAAGTGGAAGTTATTGAATTGTGTTCTGCCATCTCTATTATTGTTGCCTTAGTATACTTCTCATCAAGAAAGAAAGTGAAGTTTTCTAGAAGCCAGGCGTTCGTCTATTTGGTGAAACGTTTCTAGCCATTGATATAAATTGTTATTTTGTTTCTAGCTATGAAGCCGCCCCTTGTGTTATATCGGCGGCGTCAATAGATTTAAATTCACATACCTTACTGTTTGAGAGCTTGTAAATGAGGATTGATCTGGATGATAATGTGCTGTATTACTTTTAGGCTTTCTTTTATATACAGGTATATTCTTTTATATAGCTCTAGATAGCTATCATCGCTGCTATCATATGTTTTTTTTCTATTTCCAATCAATTAAATAAAGAAACTGCAGTACATAACTCTTAAACAAAGCTCTTAAATAATATTTTTCACATTCTTGCCTTTGATTAACTATATGTCTAGATGGAGTATGGCGCTGCAAAAGAATAAAAAGAAATGGGACGACTTTTCCTTCTTAGTGTGCGTGACAGCTTCGTCTTACACTCGCGTTTGTCAGTTTTCTTTTTTAGTGTGCGTGTATAAATTGATACCAGTTGTTGAAAACTGCCTCAAAATTAGGGAAAATTTTATGTATTATTTAATAATATTGTATGTATATTCAGATGAGAAAAATAATACTCTTAATTTGAAAAATATGAAGATACAACATTAGGTATGAAGTACTATCGTAATATTAATTATAGACTGGTCTAGACTTCTTAAGGCGGCCACCCACTAACAGTCCGCCTGCAGTTTCTGGTCCTATCGGGCGGCCTGCAGTCCTAAGCCGATAGCGCCAACACACTAAAGCGATTTTGGCCTGCCGGCAGTGCCCTGCTGCCACTTTTGCGACTACACACGAGCAGTTGGGAGTCGACAGTTTCCCACCGTACGATCGTCTGATGCTTCCAAGTCAGTCATAGATTGATAAATGTACTTTCAGCCTCAAAAAAAATTGTTGAATTGTTCTTAAAAACAATTAAAACTAATAATTACTTTATTTATCTATATGGAAGCAATTCAAAAACTTTCTTTTTTCGTGCAGAAACCTCTTGCATCACCTCACAGGAGGTAATTAAGGAGGTGAATGTGTTATTTGGGACTTGTACCGACTACACGTTACACACAGAGACTACTAAGAACAGAAAAACGATTTTCGACCTTATTGACATTTTCTTAATTACATGTGTTTTCGCAGTAATAGATGCCGCTGATCACGAATATAAGAAAAAAAACTATGTACTATGTGATGCCAATAAGGTCGAAAATTGCTTGCACTAGTCATAATATTCAATCTGTAGGCGTAGAGCCTTCCGACGGTCGACAGGCCGCCGGCCGACTACCTGCCGACGACACCTGCCGGCGCTGACCGGAATCGTCAAGCGGCCACACACCAACTGAACAGTCCGCCCACAGTTTCTTCAGATGGTATTAGCGGTCAGTCCAAAATCGTATACGAAACTGTAAGTGTATGGGCTATTGCGATGAACTGACAGACTAATATCATCCGGTTGTCATTCGATAAACTGTTAGTGTGTGGGGCGCTTTAGTATTAGATCGCTTGGTATTCTGAAAAAATATAACCAAAACCCCATGATATCGTGAGTCCATTCTGAAATTTCATGAAGCACTACGACGCACTACTGCCCATATTTTGTCTTGTAAAAATGACATCAAATTCGTACTCAGTATGCCGAAAAACCCCTCATACGATACTGTACATTATATTGCATAATATACCCGCCACGTTTTTTTATGGGAGTTTTGACTTAAGTAATTAGCAACACACCTGTTAAGTACAAAATGGCGACGGCAATATTAAATTATTTTAGAAAAAAGATTATGGCTTATTTTGCTAAAATTTGTACGATACAATGGTACTTACCGATGATAGGTAATTTTTTTTATTGATTTAGTGCGTCCTTTATAGTTTCTGCACACTTTCACTACACAAACAGTCATTTTTAAAATTTCAAATTTTTGTCCGTGTCCGCTGACAGTGCATCTGACACTGAAAGCAAGAAAATCGTTTAGCGCCCAACAGTTGGACACTATTTTTTTGGCCGCTTTCAACGCTTTGACTGTCCTTCTAGACACATAGATATTCAAAGATTCTTGCATATCTTATACGTGACAGAGAGTGACATTTTTATAAATATTATCATTTGACAGATCAAAATGTGACTTAGCGTTGACACCATCACTTTAGTTCCGTTGTCATGGTAACAATTTTGCTAGCGATATTAGCGCCATAATATTTCGTATTTTCTTTAATATTACATTATTTCGTGAATTTGCCACATTCTAGTTGTGATAATTGCTATTCGGCGACAAAGCCAAATTCAATAAACCAAAGATCATGAAAATCTGTTCAGCCATTCTTGAGTTATAAGAAAGTACGTTTTTGGCACTTTTTAGGCACTTAGGGTCTGAATTTCGAAAAATCGTTTCTTAGTACACCTCCACGCATCAAAACATACACTCTCTATAAATTTTAAGTCTCTAGGACCAGCGGTTTAGGCTGTGCGTTGTCTCTAAGTGAGTCAGTCAGTCAGTCAGTCAGGACTAAGAGTTTTATATATGAGATTATAAAACTCTTTGACACATAGATATTCAAAGATAAAACTCTTAGTCCTGACTGACTCACTTAGAGACAACGCACAGCCTAAACCGCCGGTCCTAGAGACTTGAAATTTGTAGAGAATATATGTTTTGATGCGTGGAGGTGTACTAAGAAACGATTTTTCGAAATTCAGACCGTAAGTGCCTAAAAAGTGCCAAAAACGTACTTTCTTAAAACTCAAGAACAGCTGAATAGATTTTCATGATCTTTGATTTTTTTAATTTGGTTTTGTCGCCGAATAGCAATTATCACAATTAAAATGTGGTAAATTCACGAAATAATATAATATTAAAGAAAATACGAAATATTATGGCGCTAATATCGCTAGCAAAATTGTTACCATGACAACGGAACTTGGTGTCACATTTTGATCTGTCAAATGATAATATTCTTAAAACGTCACTCTCTGTCACGTATTATAAGCAAGAACGTGAAAAATATTATGTATGTACTGCAGTTTCTTTATTTAATTGATTAGAAATAGAAAAACGTTTTTGAGACTGGCTCACTTCGATAGAATCTTCAGTAAGTTCCACGGCCTAAAAGCAATGCTACAACACGTTATCATCCAGTTGAATACTCACTTACAGGCCCTGAAACAGCAAGGTATGTGAATTTAAACCTATTGACGCTGATACAATATAAATGACAACACAAGGGACGCTGGTTCATGAATTGTCTCACGAGTAAGCTCGATGAGTTCCAACCAACGGGGGCAAATCGGATTTTGAAAGGGTTATAGTATTGTAGCCAACATTGTCCAGCAGATCATACAAAGGACCTGAGAGTACAATCAGCCACTGTGTAGGGTTTTTGTAGATTACAAGAAACCCTTCATCGAGATCTGGGTATTTCTAGATTCTCTACTAAGGTATCGTGCTGATATGACGTATCAGTGCTGAGATGCCTACATGATACCGCCATAATGTCCGTCCAGCTCCAAGCTCATAAGACGAAGCCTTAAAAGCCTACAAAGTGGAATGAAACAACGGAGATACCCACCGCAAGGTCGACACCCGAGGTTGTTCAAGAATAGGTCTACCTTAGATCACCATAAGGATCCAATTGGGTTGAGTTCGCCGAGTTTACTCCATATTATGACTTACGGGGCCGTAACGTGAAAACCGACAATGGGGACATACAACCAGAGAAAGGTAGCTAGGATATTGAATGCGCAAGGTGGAGGATTAGGTGCTGTTTCACACATTGGACAACAGTGGACTGTAATAGGCTAATTGATTGATTGATATGAACGAAATAGTATAATTTTACGTATTCAAATTTTTTCCTACCAGTCTTTTCTTGCCATTTACTATTCTTACAGTCTACTGTGTCTGTATGACAGGGCCGATGTTTCTTATTTCTTCTGTTTCAGCGTTAATTCTCAGTCGCATCCGAAGCTTATATCTCGGAGTCTGGGGTCCGCTTTACCAGTCTTAAATGCGGATTTGGCTAAACCTCGATATTTTCGTGAAGCGACTGCCATATTCTGACCTCCGCAACCCAATGGTGACATTAGGCGATATCAAAGCATTGCAGCTACACCGTTGTTGTTGAACTTTTTAGTGCTCCAACGGATTAACGTGCTCTCCGAGGCAAGACCAGACCAGTGCAAATACACATATTCATGCATACAAATATTTGCAGTGGGCGGGGATCGAACCCGCGCCTACTGCGTAGCGACCGCGTTCACTACCGCTACGCCACAGAGGCTTTCGATGCTTCTTACATTTTACATTTATTATTTTGAAAAACTCAGTTACTGAGAGGATGAAATAGGCGTTATACCACTTAGTTGGCAGACAAGCACACGACCCACCTGATGGGAAGCGGTCACCGTGGCCTATGGACGTATGCAACACCATACAGAACACAGAACATAGACCTGGAGTGCGGTGGTACTGTTCTCCGAAAAGGCCAAAAGAATTACAGACTCATCACTTCTGAGTCATAATATCTACATGTTGTTCTTGAGAGTTGTCATGAATTGTCTCGCGAGCAAGCTCGACGATGCAAATGGATCATGCAAATGGTCTCACTACCATGGACGCCCAAGATCGTGCGAAGCGGAGGACGAAGAGCCAGAAGGCGGACCCTAAGCTCCGAGGTCATCTTGGCCACGGACACAATCAGGAAAATGTGTCTATACGCAAATGATGAGCACTGAGATGCTTATGATGCCGCCACAATGTCCTCCAGCTGTGTCCAGCTCCAAGATCAGAAGAAGCCCAAAAGCTCATATCGTGAAATGAGACGAGGGAGATACCCATCGAAAGGTCGACTTTCGTAGCTGTTCAAGATTAAGTGTACCTGGGGTCACCAAAGGATCGAATTGGGTGGGCTACATTGGATAAATTCGTCGAAGTTTCTACTCCCCTGTTATGATATGACACACGGGGCCGGAACTTGGAACTGACAGTGGGGACATAGTAAAGCAGACTGATAAATGTAGGATATTGGTTGATGCCTAAGTCCAACAGTGGTATGCTATAGGCTAAATGATTAATTTAAATGACATTGTATAATATTTAGCAATTATTGTAAAATTTTTCTTACCAGTATTTTTCTTGCCATTTACTATTATTAATAAAAAGATGCTAACAATATTTTTATTCTGATATAATGTTCTTAAAACCTACCACTTTTTTGTATGACAGGGCCAATGTTTCTTACAGTTTACATTTTGAAAAATTCACTACTGAGAGGGTGAAATAGGCGTTGAAAGTTTATAACAACAAGTCCGTCAGTTTAGAACAAATACTAATGTGGCGGTAGGCGATATCCACGCAGGCGGAGCTGCGGGCGAAAAGCTAGTTAACATATATAAGTAAAGAAGGAAGATTTGTATTTTTGTATTCGACTAAACTCAAAAACTACTGGACCGATTTCGAAAATTCTTTTACCATTAGAAAGCAGCATTATCACTGACTAACACTTTATTTTATATATATATTATACTAGCTGTTGCCCGCGGCTCCGCCCGCGTGGATGTCGTTTATCGCGTGGTGTTGTTAATAGTGCTGAAAGTTAAGCGTTGAACGCTGATTAGACATTGTACTCGCCTCTCTATTCGACTCGTGGAGGTAGGTACACGACGACGACGGTATATTCGTCCCAATGGAGCAGTCCGACTGGGGAAGTATCTCCGCCCTACAGAAGGCCGCGGCTTAATAACCTCGTGTTGTGTTTCCGACGGTGAGTAGAGTAGCCAAAGCTCACTGGAGAGGAGCTTGTGCTTTGTGCTGTCAGTGGGAAAACCAAAGGCTTTGTCTGACTTATCTTTTGCGCTGACGGCACAGATTCTATAGGTTCTTACAGGGTAGGCAGCACAAGTGTGACTCCCTTGGTGTTGCTCTCTCCATAGGCCACGGGAACCACTTGCCATCAGGAGGGCCGTGTGCTTGTTTGCGACCTCATTACTACAGTACGACTCACGACACGACTATAGTATGGGGTACTTCAAGAAGGGCGAGTGTGTGTGACGCCCTTGGTGTTGCATACGTTCATAGGACACAGTAACCACTTTCCATCAGGTGGGCCGTGTGCTTGTCTGCCACCTAAGTGGTATAAAAAAAACTTTCTACCTGCATATCTACTCGGCTCTATACTCCCCATACCTTTGCCCTTCCCCCACCCTCTCCCTCCCCTACTCCTTCGCTTCCCCGTTGTATCTCTTGTCTACTTCACTACAGTATATTCTTCACCACGCTCGAAGCTAAGTAATGTCTTTTTGAGGAAAACGATTTTGTCTAATCTTAAGACAGTACCGACACCTATTATTTCATACCTGACAAATTAGAAATCGAAAAAAAAAAACTGAACAAAAATGCTTATAATATACGTCCAGTTGGAACGAAACCATAGTAAGTTCAAAACCGCGTTAACGCCATCTAGTTGCCCATGTGGAACTAAATCATAGATAAAAAAATAAAATTTCATGATTAAAAACGCATTTGTTTACACAACTGTAAATGTAAATTAATAGTACAATATGGTACAAGTGAGCAACGTTGGTGATTACCGCCGAGGCGCCATTGAGACCCGAGCCGCCAGGCGAGGGTCTTAAGATAGCCGAGGACGGTAATCATCATGCTCACACGTGCCATACGACGTTTTACAACACACTTGCGAATAAAATAATACTACAAATACTAAATAAACAATACTACAAATTAATTCGTTTTCCTATGCGCGCGCATTTAACAATGGCGGTCGACCATATTTAAAAAAAAATGAGGTTTGAACTTAACTTTTTTTTACTTTGTTTTTTTTTCTGTACTTAGAGAAAAAAAAAGTTAAATTTGAGTGAAAATTTTGTTTATTACACAAGTATTACAAGTTGAAATTATTTATTTAAATACGAAAATGCATCAAATGACCATACAATAGTCGTATTAATTTATTCGTACTATTAAGAACATAGACAATTATAGACACTTCCTATAAAATTTAAAAAAGAATCTATAACTCACTTTTGTGAATAATAGTAATGAAAAAGTCACAGTTTTATAATAGGTGTCATTCCGTGCTTAATTGCGGTAAAATAATATCACTGTTATGAGCAGGTGTGTTGTAAAGTCTATTTACTTACATACTTGCTCGGATGTAATAAGATATAAAATTTCATCCATAACAATAAAAAAGCGCCATCTATATTTCCGCTCATATTCCCTATAATATCAATATTGTTCACAACTCCGGTTCTACCCAACCGATTGCGATCAAACAAACGTAAGATTTTAAGTCTGACCAAGCCCTTTCTAACAAAAAAAACCGCATCAAAATCCGTTCCGTAGTTTTTGCATCCATCGCGGACAAACAGACAAACAGACAAACAGACAAACAGACAGGAAATGAAAAAAATATATTTTCGTGTTCAGTATCGTTAATATAACATAACCCAAGTATTTTTTTTTAAATATCTCCAATGTACAGACACGACCACTTTACAATAATTATATGATAGTATAGATACTATATTTTATTTTCAAACAAATTAGGAATCTATTCATACTGTTGATTGATGGCACTTGGTGGAAGTTATTATTATACATTATTGATAACACACTTGTACTTTACCACAATATTTATTGTTCTCCTAACCGGTTTCACCTCACGGCATTCTCAAAGGATCTTATCGCTTATATTATAAAGGAGGATGGGCGTTTCGTCCCATATGGTGTAACACTTTTCTACATATATCAAAAAATGAAAGGTCTCAATGAGTGTATTATTTTTTTGTACAGACATAAATCTGTATTTCGTGCAGGGTAAAAGTTGTGGAGGTTCCAGTTACAAAGAAAGTATTTAATTTATTTTAAATAATTAGTGTTTTTATGACAAAATACTTATTTATTTATGCTATTTTTACCCAACTACGTTAAAGCCAAAGGAGGATTATGATTTTGACAGGCTATGTATGTATGTATGTATGAACTATGTATGTATATTCACTAATTCCCTCATAGCTCTTCAACTACTAATTAGAACTGGACAAGTAAGGTATCGTTAGAAGTGGCTTGATCGTCCACTTATTATAGGCTATATAACACTGAATTTAATGTGGCGCCCTCTAGCGGTCATAAAGTACTGCTTTAAAAAATAAACTTGAGGTAAATATACCGTGTTTGATATCAAATTAAAGGCCCTAATTAGTACATTTCAAATGTATAAATTATTGGGATTTTTGAATGAAAGGACATCACCCATTTTAGTCCAAAATTGAAAGTGCCAAAGAAAATAAATACGATATTCCGTTAGAACTTGTCCTCGCTAGCATTTTCTATTATCGCGTCAAAGTTGAGGGACCACTGCGCTTGGTTTTATTTGAGTTTAAAAATCTTGGAGACATACATTTTTTATGATACGAATAATTAAAAATAAATGAAAAACTTTATTCTATATTGGATCAATAGTTAATAAAAGCAATAAAAAATAAACCCCATATTGCACATCGCTGTATTTCGTCCATTTATTTAGGTACATAATGTAAAGTGCTGACCAAAGTGTACAAATATGAAATTCCGTTAGAGCTTGTTCTCGTTAGCATTTTTTACTATGGCGTCAAAGCTGAGGGACCACTGCTCTTAGTTTTATTTGAGTTCAAATATCTTGGAACCATACATTTGTATGATATGAATGATTAAAAACGAATAAAAATAATTGTTCTGTATTGGAAGAATAGTTAATAAAACCAATAATAAATAAACCCTATTCTGTACACCGTTGTTTTTCGCCCATTTATTGAGGACCAAAATTGAAAGTGCCGACCAAAGAATACGAGTATGATATTCTATTAGAGCTTGTCCTCATTAGCATTTTTTATTATGGCGTCAAAGCTGAGGATCCACTGTCTGACTAACGGAATATCATATTTGTAATCTTTGGCCGCTACTTATTTTCAATTTAGCACCTAAATAAATGGACGAAAAACAACGGTGTGCAGTATGGGGTTTATTTTTTATTAGTTTTATTAACTATTCTTCCAACGTAGCACGATATTTTTTAATAATTTTCAATAGTTTGTGTCATAAAAAAATGAATGTTTTCAAGATTTTCGAACTCAAATGAAACCGAGGGAAGTGGTCCCTCAACTTTGACACCCCAATAAGAACAAGCTCTAACGAAATGTCGTACCTATTTGGCCAGCACTTTCAATTTTGAACCCAAAATGTATGCAGCGTGAATAATGTTCTTTTGAAGCATTTATTATGCTAACTATTCAAATCGATTTAGAAAGAGAAAATTTAAATATTGGGTTCTGCTTTTAATTTTTTTTTGTTTCATGCTTTTTATTGGTAACCGCTGAACCGATTTCCATAAAACCTGCTGTATCGTGATGTATAAATTATATATACCTTTCATTTGATACCCAACTCGGGTATATTTGAAAATAGATTAGATTTTGGATTGCCACTTGTTTCATTCCGCATATATTTCAAATGGCTGAACCGATTTTTATGAAACATAGCTAAGAATACTCTCGACTAAACCATCTTTCATACAAAAGATACAGAATCGAAATCGGTTCAGCCGTTTGGGAGCTACGATGTCACAAACAGACTGGCACAGACACACACACATACACACGTCAAACTTATAACCCCTCTTTTTTTGTTAAAAATATGTGATCGGTACAAGTGTACAACCATGAACCATGTCAACCAGTAGGTGAATTAACCCTAGTTGAGTCAACCGTAGTTGTAATGGCCGTCGGCGAAATGATACAAAACCGTAGAACTGTACTGCAAAGCCTATTTGCACAAAAAATATTTTTTACTTACACCCTTATAACTTTGGACCTGCACGAATTTCTGATAAAAAACTTTGAGTTTTAGATAAAAATAGACTAAATGAACATGTTTACACTAGTCGCAACTTGTTACAAGGGTTGGGACGCCTCTCATACAAAACTGCCCCTTCTCCTTTGACATTGTGAATTTAATTTGACATTACCATTTTTATTTGACATTATTAATTTTTTAATTTATTTTAACGCTTATGTTAAAATTAATTTATTTTATCTCTAAATTTAATTTATTTTTATAATACTAACTTGACATTGTTATTTGACATAATATATGATCCATTTGTATTTGACATTTCAAGTCAATGTAATTTTGACATTGTGTTATGTTTAACATGTTAATTTTACAAAAATAATATAAGGCTGAACTAAAATTTATTTCCCCAAATGTTGGGGAAAAAGTTGTTACTGGTATACATCATTTTAAAAACTACCTACATATAAAATATTAGTATATCGTAATCTTTAACAAGCCAAATGTTCAATCATCAATGTAATCCTTTGAGAATGCCGTGAGGTGAAACCGGTTAGGAGAACAATAAATATTGTGGAAAAGTACAAGTGTGTTATCAATAATGTATAAATTAGGAATCCTTACTAAAACTTCAATAATGAAAAATTATTGATGATAGAATAAGGTAATGTACTGCGGAAATATATAACTTAAAAAGGTCTACATAAATAATATAATTTACAACACACCTGCTCATAAATGTGATATTATTTTACCGCAATTAAGCACGGAATGACACCTATTATAAAACTGTGACTTTTTCATTGCTATTATTCACAAAAGTGAGTTATAGATTCTTTTTTAAATTTCATAGGAAGTGTCTATAATTGTCTATGTTCTTAAAAAAGTTTTGATACAAAAAATAACGTGTTTAATAGTACGAATAAATTAATATTGTATGGTCGCCTATTGTATGGTCATTTGATGCATTTTCGTATTTAAATAAATAATTTAAACTTGTAATACTTGTGTAATAAACAAAATTTTCACTCAAATTTAACTTTTTTTTTTCTCTAAGTACAGAAAAAAAACAGAGTAAAAAAAAGTTAAGTTCAAACCTCATTTTTTTTTAAATATGGTCGACCGCCATTGTTAAATGCGCGCGCATAGGAAAACGAATTAATTTGTAGTATTGTTTATTTAGTATTTGTAGTATTATTTTATTCGCAAGTGTGTTGTAAAACGTCGTATGGCACGTGTGAGCATGATGATTACCGTCCTCGGCTGTCTTAAGACCCTCGCCTGGCGGCTCGGGTCTCAATGGCGCCTCGGCGGTAATCACCAACGTTGCTCACTTGTACCATAATGTACTATTATTTTTGACATTTTGACATTTTGATTATATATTTTGGCTTTTGATAAATAGTTATAATACTGAATGCTAACAAAGACTCAATGCCAATTTGTACTAACATATTTATAAGTATAGGTGTTAAGTACTAACAAGATATCGATGGTCCCAATCAAGAAAGTCGTATCTGCAAAATGACCACTTTTCAGTAGAGCAGTTTGAAGTTTATTTTTACGCCCAAAAGGAAAATACAAATCGCAGGAACCTTAAACTTGGAATATATCATGAACATAATGTATAGTTATATTATATAATAGATAAAATTACATAAACACTTGTATTTTAGGAGAAAATGTACATACAACATTTTATCACGGATAAAAATACTGACTGACTGTCGATTGTGACACTTTCGACATTTTTAATTGGGTTTTCATTGATGAACTTGGTTGGAAGTGGAATATGTCACATTTTTAAATGTTAAGTCGTGAATTAAAAATGTCGAATATGGGTTAGGAGTTCCGGTGAATGTAAGAAAAAAATAAAAAATAAAACGAACAATATTAGGTAGTTACATAATAATGATATTTAGAGCTTAGCTTGGCTAAATTACTAAAAAACAAATGAAAAAGTATTATTGGACAGTCAATCAATCAACTACTGTAGTCCACTGCTGGACATAGGCCTCTCCCAATACGCGCCACGTTTGCCGATCCTCCACCTTCCGCATCCAGTCCATCCCAGCCACCTTTCGCAGGTCGTCAGTCTACCTAGGTGTCCACCTTCCGTCTACCTTCTTGTGGCAGTATCATACAGGCATCTTAACACCTCAATGTATCGCCAATCAACACGGCACCGCTGCAGGGCATCCGGCACTGCCCAGGTTTCGAGTCGAAGGTTTTTTCGTAGTCCACAAACGCCATACACAGCGGCTGGTTGTACTCCTGCGTCTTTTCTACAATCTGCCGAACAGTATGGATGTGGTCCACGGTACTATAGCCTTTTCGAAACCCGGCTACTCAGGTGGCTGGAACTCGTCGAGCTTACCCGACAGGCGATTTGTGAGGACTCTCGAGAACAACTTGTAGAGATGACTCAGGAGTGAGATGGGCCTATATAATAGTTCTTCAGCAAGGTCTTATCGCCTTTTTAGAAGAACAGTACCACCGCACTCCCGCTCCATGCCCTAGGTGTTAGCCCTTGCTGAATGAGGCGTAGCGGTAGTGAACGCGGCTGCTACGCAGGAGGCGCGGGTTCGATCCCCGCTCAGTGCCAATATTTATATGCATGAATATAAATATTTGCATTGGTCTGGGTGTTTCTATGTATAATAAGTATGTATTTACAAAAAAAAAAGTATCTAAGTATGTATATCCGCATTCTAGATTCCATAACACAAGCTAATGAAGCTTACCATGGGTCTAGAAAGCGTTGTGTAGAATGTTGTGGAATATTTATTTATTTATAAAGAGGCTTGCTAGCTCTTTCAGAATTGGAGCGCCACCTACTTTCAGCAGCTCAGTAGTAATTCCGTCATCACCAGGGCACCTTTTGTTCTTCAGTTTCCTGAAAGCCGCCTCTACCTCGCACTGCTCAACATCTGGCAAATCCTCGGTGTAGTGGCGCGTGAGTGCGGCTCTGTGGTCTTCATCGCTGTGTGATGCATATAACTGTCCGAAGAATTTCTCGATCTCTTCGAGTATCTCGAACTTCGAGGTAATCGTTTTGCCATCCCCAGTTTTAAGTTTCGTCAGATGGGGCCTCCCCAACTGCTGAGCGAACACTTTCGAGTCCCTATTACGCTCAATTGCCTCCTGAATGGTGCGAGTGTTGAAGCGTCGGAGGTTCCGTCGTATCAGCCTTTTGATTTGTTGGTTTAAGCCTCTCCCATCCGACGAAGACGACTGTGTGGATGGTTGTTCACGCCTCTTTCTCATAAGTTCGAAAGTCTCAAGAGAGAGCTTGGACTCTTGCTATTTGCGTTTTCCGGAAAATAACTTTCGAGACACTTCCTGTAATGTTTTGACCACTATGTCAGCCTTCTAGTCAATGCTCCTAGAGGTTTCCAGCATTGCGAAACGATTTTGAAGTTCCAGTTGGAACTTTTCGAACCCTAGAACTACTTGGAGCGTCTAAGGTCGGAGGTTTGACCTTATCATTCGGAATCTTTTAGCCTTGATGTTGATATTTAGAGAGCCTCGGATAAGTCGGTGATCGCTTCCAGTTTTAAATTTGTTGATCACAGAGACATCTCTAAATATGTGCTTACTGTCCGTTATGAAAAGGTCTATCTCGTAGTAGTCTCCAAGTCCACTTCCTGGGGGGCTTTTTCTTAAAGGAGCTATTTATTAAGAATTTGCCCTCTGCGATTTCTGCACCCACTCCGTATTATTATATTTTATGTTAACTAGGTTTTGAATTTTTTATCTTGGATTAAAATTATGTTTCATTTTAAGTTTTGTTTAATTTTGAGCGTACTTTACGAGCATACTTCTTTTTCCCTCTTTGTGATTTCATTCCTATACAGAGGTTCGCCTACATGATTTAAGAATAAACAAATAGATTCACGCATATAATTCCAAATGAACTACATACGAGTACCTTTAGGTGGCC